>VXBA01002436.1:589382-706289 GCA_013399895.1 Serilophus lunatus
CCCCAGCATCCACCTGCTCCGGCGTGGCTCCTCCACGGGCTACAGGTGGATCTCTGCACTCCTGTGGTCCTCCATGGGCTGCAGGGGCACAGCTGCTTCACCATGGTCTTCCCCATGGGCTGCAGCTGGATCTCAGCTCCGGCACCAGGAGCATCTCCTCCCCCTCCTTCTCCACTGACCCTCTTCATTCCCTACCAACTTTTTTTTTTTTCTTCCTTCTTAAATATGTTATCACAGAGGCGTTCTGTCAACTACTGATTGGCCTGGCCTTGGCCAGCAGCGAGCCCAGCCTGGGCATGGGGGAAACTTCCAGTAGCTTCTCGAAGAAGCCTCTCCCTCAGCCCCCCCCACTGCCACCAAAACCTGGCCACAGAAAAACCAATACAAGAGGGTATATAAGGGATGGAGACCTCGTGACATGGGGAGGGAACTTTGAGTTCTGTAACCTTCCCTCCCAGTGTGCTGAATAAAATGTATCTATCACAAAACTCAACTGAGTTCTGAGCGTTCGTCACCGAGTCAAAAACGTTGAAGTCTTGTGTGGTATGGCCTTATTCTGCTTTCAGAACTATAAGCTTCATTATGAAGACTCTCAGAGGGAGGGAAACAAATTAGATTGGTAAACCCAAATGTAGGCTACCCAGAAGTCCAGTTGATTTTGTCCAATGTGTTGCGCACTTGTTAGCTTCTGTGAACTATAAGCTATGTTTCCAAAGAAACTGTCAATAGCAAAAGCTGAAACAGCCTTGCTTAAAAACCAAACCAAATCAAATCTAGTCTCCTTTTTTGTGTTTTTTCAAGTAGCTTACCAGGCATCAGGCATTAAAAGAGAGATTAATTTCATGATTAAATTAAATAAATAACATACTAAAGGAAATCAACATACATATAACTTCCCTGCAGTTCTGCCATTGTAAGAAGTGTTAATGAATAATGGCAAAACAGGTGTGGTGGTTCATTAACCAAGAATGTTTCCATTCTTTCCACCAAAACACCAAACCCAGTGAGGCCACATTTCGTCTGTTTGCACCTTGCTTTCCAGACTGTGAGACTTCTCTGTTAGGTGTATGGAAAATGAGAAAGTCTGGTGGTGACACACAGCTGGAATGGGCTGCTGTGACAAAGGACAGTTCTGATTCTGAATTTTTTATGCCTGGCTGATAATGAAAGAGAATAGTGTTGGCTAATGTCTGGTGCCAGATGGCTTTCTGCCTGCTTCAAGCAAGAGCTCAGATGCTAGACCACACTTTAAAATGATACTTCTGGTTATGTTCAGTTTTGGATTAATATTGCAGTGTTCTTTAATGCATGTCAATCATTACATTATATTTTTATTTTCATGAAAACCTGTTTCACTTTAGTAACAAAAGGGTCATGTCTGGTAAGGCATTAGAGCATTCAAATTCCAGTGCTGTCATGGAGTGTTTTAAATTACTTCTCATTTCATAACTTCTTGAATCGTGTATCTGCAAAACAATGTCCCTTTAAAAATGTTTCAGCTGGAAAGGTCAGAGATATAGCCCGACTCTTCAGAACAGGATTTAAGCATCAGCTCCACTGGATTCAATTGACTTTGGTGGTGGCCTACCTGGAAATGATTTGCAAATTGGTTACGGTAATTGGAGGTAAAGAGGCAAACACACAACTTCCCCTGTGTTTCCGAAGGGCTGTGGAACACAGCCAGGGAATTGTCCGAGTTGTTTATCTGTCTGCCTGCCTCCTTCGAAGTATTAAGTCATAGAAGAAAAATTAATTAGAAACTCACTATTTCTAGATTATATTCAGCATTTCCTATTGTCCTATTATTATTTGAATAAAAGATATTATATCCATAAACACCACATTCTACCAAATACTAATTCTCTCTTAAGGTCCACTATGTATCTCACATATCTGTACTGAAAAAGTTCAAAGCAGTAGGAATCTTTTCCTGATACTTCTTATGTCAGCATTCAGCATTGGAGATGTAAAGGCAAGATATATCATGTGTTATAGGTCGTACTAGAAGCAAATTAAACATATGATCAAGATAAGGTTTGCCAGGGAACATTGTTCTTTGACTTGACCAAAATTCTACTTTAGCATTGAATATATTATGCTTCCACACACAAAACATTTGCTCTCCTGTTAACATTAAACATCAATGACATTTTTCTTCTACAAAAAAAGTGAAAATACTATCCGTTCTCTGGAATGTGTTTCACTCTTCTACAAGGAGCTTGGGTAAAACACTGCCACTTGAGCAGAGAAACACAAAAACCTGTGTACTGAGACTTGCTCATTCACTGGCATAGCTTCAGTTGAGTTCCTCCTAGTCTTGCTTATGCATTTTACTGAATGAAGAATATTCATACACACTAGTTCTATAAAAGACATGGTAGTTGTGAGCCATTTTAACATCTTCTGTTGATGAAATTTGGGGCTTTTTGAACTGCTGGCCCAAGGTGTTTCAGTGTCCCTATGTAGTCAGTGTCATAGGTGCTACAGAGAGGCTTTGTCACCTACAGAAGTTTCTTAGTAGTAGTTACAGAAGGTGCTTATGATCTTTTGATTCTTGCTCTATATAATACACCCATGTATTTTTGGAGATGTAGGTCTTAGAATCTAAATGAATGCAAGTGTCTTGTGTCTATATGAACAGGAAGGTTGACAATTATGGTAAACAAAAAGTAGAATATTAGAGTATTGCTGCCTGTTGTTAAAGTATTTGGTCAGGGCTTGTAAACTTGTCTTTATCTTGCTTGTTTAAAGCCTCAGCTAGGAATAAAACACAAGAATATACTTGCTGCACCCCAAGTAGATCTGAAGACAAAGGTGGAAAACTGGTGGATGTAGGTAAGCAATATTTGTTAGGAAGATAAAATTAATTTTAATTTATTCATAAATGGGTCTATAAATTAGCGATACTATATACTGTACTCTCTCGCATATGTCTCAGGTGATCTCAGGAAGCACTTTAAAAAATTGAGGTCTTAAAAGAAGAGAAAATCAAAAGATATTGGTTGATTTCTCCTTGTATACCAAGACATGATGTTCATAGTGTTTTTTAAATATAAGGTGGCACTTTTTGTAATGCACTAAACAGAAAATTAAAACCTATAAAATATATCTTTTTGGTAAAAAAAGGTACCAATTTGTGCCAATTTCTTAATACAAAACTGTAGCATAATATTACATTTCTCTGTAAAGAGGAAAAAAAAATGTTTAATAACTGCTCTAGAAGTGCCACATATTTTAGCAAGAACTAGTACGTCTTTCTTCTAATGAAAAGCTATGCGTATTCTGGTAAAATTTGCCTACAAAGTAACTACATATCCTACAAACAATCCTGCACAGGTTTTTACTGTTCCAAACAGAGAAATGAAAGAAAACCTATCTGTGCTGAAGGACATCCAAGTGGAAAGCACCTTTTGCAACTACAAGAATTTCAGGAACATCCATTTAGAATCTACTTCATAGTCTCTGGGAATTTTCATGTGTTTACAGATACAAATAAAAGTACTGGAAGAAATCCAGGCTTACATATGTTTGGGCAAAACACATCTCCTAAATTGCTAAGTTTTCCATAATCATCTATGCATGATGCATCAGCTATAGAAGTGAAAGTGTCAATGACTTATTACTGGCTGATTTAAACCGAATTAATTTTAAAATTGAGTTCATGCTGGAGGTGCAATGAGAGGGACAAGAAGAAGCAAAGAGTGTAGCAGATGTTGGAAGTCAAGCTTTGTGACTGGATAGCTTAAGGAGCTTTAGGCTACTGATTACTTCTTTGCTTTGAAAATCTTATGACTGCTATTAGGACACAAAAGCACTTCTTTTAATTTAGGAGAATATGAGCTGTAGAAACAGAATTACTCCATGACTCAAAAATATAATTAGTGTTTTGCAACCTATTTGAACTCTTAAATATGGGAAGTGTTTCCACATTGCACTTACTGGTTTTGTATGTTCACTTAAAACACCCCATGCTGAGACCCAGATAACTCGATAAGGGAAATTTGATAAGACAAAGTGCTTACTGATCCTTCAATAAGTGTAGTTAGTGACTAATAGTGTTGATTAAAGCCGATTCGCTTTCTTTGGGCTGAAGCAAAAATGCCTTTAGGAAGCTGATTAGAAGCATTCGGATTTCATCTCTAGGGGAAACTATTGCTGAAGATTAAAAAATCTAAGGGATATGTGGGGTTGTATTTTTGTTGTGGAATAAGAAAAACTAAATGTGTAAAACAGAGCATGCAAAAGTTAAGAACTGCAACTTTTGAGCATCTGTCTCCCCAAGAAGCAAGAATGCCAGTTTATGCTTTTCAGCAGTGCTAAATCTTCCTATGAACAGGATTGAAATTAGGCTGTGAAGAGCACATAGATCTGTCCAGCTGGGAAACAGTGAAGAGAGGGAGCCTTGTCTCATATATTCTGCTTCTCTAGATGAGAGAGATCTCATTTACAGCTGCCAAAGAACCCACTAGCACCAAATCCTTCCTTGAAACTAAGTGAGTTTTGACAGACTTGGTTTTTTAAAAACAATTTCAGCTATAAGGACAGAGTTTGTCTTCTGCATCCTGCCCAAATATTCATGCTAGTGAAAAGCAGAGACTCACATGTTGCCTAAACTGCATACTGTAAGGGTCTTCTTATGAAGGCTATCTGACCATCTTTCTTTTAAAGTGAATGTAGTTGAAGCTACCCGACACCCTTTCTGATCAATAGTTATCTGGTCTACAGACTTTTTTATGTTTTCTTTCTGTTGTCAAGTATAAATCTCAAATGATGCACTAACCAAGGAGAAAAGTTCTGTGTCACAGTTCTTTTAGCCTTTTAGTATTTTTCTAGGTGCAGTGAATATTTATATTGCTTTGGTTTCTGGCAAACTGTTTTGTTAGACTCCTTTGGCAGTTCACAAAAAATGTCTCTAATGCAGTATGGGAACTCATATATTATTTTGTTACTATCTGTTTCCTTGGACTCTGGATCTCACTGAACACAGCACTCACTTTTTTGAAGTGTATTTCTAGTTTTGCAGAACTATATGTTATATTTGTGCATTCTGGGAAAATGCCACAGTGCTCAGATGGGGTGCTCTAAAGAGCTGCCACAGAAAGCGGCATCAGCAGATGATACTGCAGTGCCCATCTGCAAGAGACCTTAGGGAAAGGCTGGCTCATTCAGACTCACAGGCTGATAAAGGAAGCATTTCCAAAGTTGTTCTATACCTTGTGTGAGGAATGAGTGTGAGATAACAGGTTGGGTCCAAGATATGTACTTTTAAATCAAAGTGAAATGTTATACTGGAAATCCCTTTGGTAGCTTTCACTGAGCTATTATGTCAATGTAGTGTAAATTAGTGTGTTGCTGTATTATTTCTGGAAAGGCTCTGTGCTGAAACTTCCACTTATTTTTGGGGCTAATAATGATAGGAGGAGTGTATCTGTAATGTGTGTTTCCAGTTCCAGAAATAGCTTGATCAGCAGCTGGAAAGAAGTAAAGCCAGGAATGGTAGCTACAGGACAAGTTTGAAAACGCTGGCCTAGAGTTATTTTTACTAAGAAAAGTCTAATAGAAATAGGCCAGTTCCACACTGAAAAATGTTAAAGTGATTGCACTGAAGGAAGACCACATACTAGCTTGTATTTTGACTCCTTCACTTCATTCATAATCAAATACCAGCTGAACAATGAATGGGTGCAAATGATACTTTGAATGTACCATATCAGTCTGCAGCAAATTACCAGATATGCATTAGACAGTATTTAACCTATGTACACATGCAAGTTCACATCTTTCATATGAATCTTCTTTTTTTTCCACTCTCTGTGTCTTCTGTATAGCAAATTACTTGGACTTAGTCTGGATAAATGCCAGATACTTTCAGTTTGACCCTGTATTAGATCTACCCTTCAGCTGAGTCCTTGGTTTGTATTACTGTGGAAGGCAAAGAGAAAAGATGGACTTCTAAGGTCTTGTCTAATCTAGCTCTGTAATCAATGCTAAAATATAATGCGTATCAATGGATATTAGAAGAGCTTTAATTTCTTTCTGGTGTACATATCAGAATAAGAATATGTGTCAGAATGTCTTTATTGTTCTGACATTTTAAAAAAATAAAGGAAGTTTGAAAAAATGAAAGTGTTCCGTGAAAAAATAAAGGCTGAAATGGTAGAAAAAAATGCTCCTCCTGAGTGTCCTACAGAACACTGGAGAAAAGAGAAGGAAAGGAAAACAACAAAATCAAAAATTTAGCTTTTAACTAATAGAAACATCTGGGGTCTAATTCTGTGCCTGTTGAAACAGTCAGTTATGCTGCTATTGCATAAGTAAGGACTGCAGGGATTTTATCATGACTGACTATGGTGCAATAGTTAGATGTGTTGATGGTGACACAGTTCCAGCAACCACTGCTCACAGCCATTTGAGCATGGCAAAGCCTTTATAGCAACCAATTCAATAATTAATTGGTATGGAAAATATCATTATGAGATGCAGCACATGGTTTTCTTGTTTCTCTTAGTGCATAGCACAGTTTCTTTTAAATATAGAGCAACACAAAGTAATGAAAAAATATTGCCATCTCATGCCATGCAGGTTTGGGAAGCAGCAAGTTCTTTGAACAGGGAAAATGCAGTTCAGGGCCTTACTAGTTGGGAAAAGTCACAATGCATGCTTTGAACAGAGCGCAAGAGCTGGTCACATTAAATGGCTCACAAAGTTCCCATTTTCACAAAATTGACAAAGCTTGACTGTTGATTTATTATTCATATACAGAGTGCTGCTTTTTCAGGATCGTAAATACAGTTTCTGGCCCAGTCAGCCTCTCTGGGTTCCTGAGGAAGTGATAAGCACAATAGAATTCAAGAAGATTAAGGGATGAAGTGGAAAAGGAAAGCTGAGCTGTGTTTCTGCATGTTGCCTTGCATAAAACAGCAACAGAGAGATAAGAGCCAAGTAGTATGAAAATATCTGCACAAATGCCCTTGTAATGGAAGCTTGGGACTCTGTCAAAACTCCCTTTTCAGGGTGAATGATTCAGATTCTCAGTTGCATAGATTTGAGAGGTTAATCCTTTCTTAAAGAGCTCTCCCACTTATTTATTTAAAGGGTATGATCACTACATATTGAAAAAGTTACTGAAATCCTCTTCAGATTAGGCTATTTATTTACTATCTCTGAAATTCCTAGGGCTATTACTTTTATATGTACTAACTCTCTGGTGTTAATGTAGTTCTTGACTGAAAAAATTTAGTAAGTGTTTGGAAGATGATTTAGCTGGCATGGAGAATGGACCTGGGGATCAGGACCATTTGCTGCTCAGTTCAGCTCTGTCTGTACTTACAGTGTGATTTTGTCAAGTTAGCTATATGTACCTCTGTTTACCCAAGTGCAAAGTGGGCATAATATGTTTTAAGGGGTTTGGTGAGACTGAATTATGCTGAACACTCCTTTCAGATGAAGGGCTGTCAAAACAACTGTAACCATTTCTATCAATCAGCTTTTATTGGGTATGATGGGTTTGCTTGGTTTTGTAAATGACCCTACAAGAAATATGAAGCATTGTTGGGCTGAGGCTCTGTTGTATTGTCATTACTACTTTATGGTATGTATTGCAAAAATAATTGATAATCTGAGAGATGGTTGTTTATGAAAAGGTGTTTGATTTAGGTGCTAGATCCAGAACATATTAATTTTTCCATCAGAGTGTTACAAATGAAGGACCAAGAATTTTTAAAGCATTGATCTATTTCTAAGTTTGCCCAGCCTCTGAAAAAATACCAGCAAATCTTTTTAAACTCTGGTGATGCCTATTCCATTTGATTCCAAGATTCATAATTTTTTTGTAGTCTGAATTAAGGGTGCATTTCATCCTAGGCAAGTAAATGTTGAAATCTAGAAGGAAGAGCATGGACTTATAGGAGAGATGTGTCCAGGGGAGGCCTTGACCAGCAAGACTTTTCTGGGAAGCTTGCAACATCTTTAGAAGATAATTCTTCTGTTAGATAGCCTAGGGAATTTATCCCGAGTATAAGTCCCCAGCTTTCACTGCAGTGCAACATCCAGTTTACATTGCAGTTGTTGGTGACAAGGAGACAAAAACATACTGATAGAATATTGATCTCTTATTACCACTGTTCTGTTAGTCACAGGCAGAAGAATGTCCCTGAAAAAGACTTCTGTTTGATTTTTGAGACATTGTTTAGAACATAACCCATGAAGGCTTAATCTCCACTCTCATATCCAAGAACATTGCTGGCTTATGTTCTGCTGATAAATGCCAAGGTTTTGTTACCAGTAAGCAGCCTTAGTAGGATGTGGAAGTGGAAAGAGGCATTCTATACTGATATTTTGTTTAGACCTAACTGAAGACTGCTGTAAACTACTCAAAATTGTAAATTACTCCTTCTCCACGGACACCCCCTTGTCGCGGGGGAGAAGCTTGCATGTCCTTATGAGTTTGTGAGCTATACTGGTGCTGGCATATGCCTCTGGTAGGGTCTTCCATGCTAGACAGTTCTCAACTGGATGATCAGACTAAGTGTGTCCATGGGTAGGATGGGCTCACGAGCCTCCTGGCAACCATCCCAGGAGAAGGACAACTCTAACTCCAAAACCCAGGCAGATGGAGCTCGTTTAGCCCTGCGAGGCCATTCATGTCAGAGAAGGATATTCTAACTAAACCTACGTCCTGAGGCCTTCGCTGTCACCATCCAAGCTTGCTAGGCCCTGGCAGATGAATCTTAGGAGTGAAGGGTGGGGCCAGTTCCACGCACGCTGAGCATCACCTAGGGAAATCAGGCTTTGACAATATTCGAAGCACAAAAGTTTTGCTGTAACAATTCCAGCACTTTTTCAGAAGGTGCTGAACATCTTGCAGGAGTGAGTGCTAAAGAAGGGCCTTTGTTTTTAGTCTTTGCAGAAGTAATAGAAACAGACAAGACAATTTTCACTTTTAAACAAGCACAGCTTCTAAGAGGGGGAACCAAGGGAACTTTGACATGCTGTTCAGAGAAGGGAACTATTTTTCCCAGTGCAAAAACTAGCCTTGCAGTTTTGCAAAGAATAGTCACTTTTCAGGAGAATACTTGACTAACTTTAGTGCATACCATGCTATTCTTTTAGCTCAGTGAAGAGTTTAAGAGATTTTCTGGACATCTTAATAAGACTCAGTTCAATGATGTAAAACATTTGCTGAAAGGTACATCAATTCCAGTTCACTTCAATAGATGCAAAACTAGATATAGGCTGAGGACTTGGCATAAGGAAAGCAACAGGTCAATAACTTAAAAAGGGAGAATATTTTTGCATGAGCATATGAAGTGTGTATTTCATACTGTCATTTCATACTGTCTTATATATGGAGTTCTGAAAAAGAGTGGTATGCCTGTGGACCATGCTTCAGGCCAAAGTCAGACATAGAAAGCCTCTCTTGTACCCTGGCACTTGCTCTCTCATTAGATTTATATTAATTCTTGACATGTCTGAGTAAACAGACAACTATAAGATATAAATTATATTAACTTGCTGTTCAATTTCCCTCTCATATGTGCTGAAGGTCACTGCTAATACTTTATTCTTTTCTCATGTTAAAAAGCTGGAAGTGTGATAATAGATATGCTGCTACAGTACTTTTCCTGATAGAGCATTGCTGTTCTTACTTTGGTGCTGTTCAGTGAACAATTGGAGAAAGGACAGGAATTGAGCAATTGTACTTGGGAAGAGAGATGCCTATGAAGCTGCGTCTTTGTTAAAACACTAGAAGAGTCTGTGGAAATATTTAAGAATTCCTGTTCAGGCAGGAATTATTTTTTTTTATATGTCCTTCATGCTGTAAGTGCAGCTCATCAATGTCACACTCAGCTTGATGATGGTAGTGGGGATGATTATTTTTCCCCATACCAGATGCTTATTTGATCTTTGTTACAAAGAGCTCTCCTGTAATTGTTAAACAAAGATGATAGGACTTGATCCTCTGAAAGATAAGGTGCCAAAGACAGCTCACTATGAAGGAAAAAACACCAACATCTTTCAGGAACTGAAAGCCTCTGCTTGATCCAGACATCTTCAGACTCTTTTACAGTATTTTGAAGAGATCTGTGTCCTCTGACTACCAAACTAAGCCAAAGCTAACATTTGATTATTTTTTTTTTCTGTTTTTTCAGAGACTGAAAAAGCTTTGGTTACAGTTTGGAAGATGCTTTTGTTTTGTTTTGGTTTCATCAAGCACAATTTACGCCAGGCCTGTTAGTCAGTGCAAAATGTTTAATGCAGAAAGATGATGGGGGAATATTAAGAGTACCTGTTTTCTTTCTCCTATGTATGTAAAATATTAGCAAACTTTGATCTTTACAGTTATGTTACTGAAACACTATGAAAAAAGAAACAACTTCCCCTGGAGATACTAACTCCAAAATGGATAAAAATTTGAAGTTGAAAGGTGGAAGGATGTGTTTAAAACAACCAGAACTTCATTAGATTAGGAAGATTTAAGGCACAAAAATTAAATAACTGTCAAATCAGTGATCACTATTTGGTGGGATATGATTGTCAAGTGATCTGCTCTTTGGCACCAAAACAAGAGAAAGTTTGCCCATCACATTGGGTCTCAGACTGGTTCGCACACTGGATCTTAGATGTGATCAGTGCAAATTGTACTTGTCACTGATCTCTGCAATTTACCTCAGCTTGTCTGCTGCTTCATTTTGTGCTTGACTGATATTTTTTAATAGGAAACTTGGTTTTACAGAATAGATAGCTTTTCTTGCAAGATGTAGTTTGCAAACATGGTTGTAACTTCCTCTGTTGAGTAATTTTATCTCTATACAGTGACAAAATGTCCATAGTTTTTGTGTTTTGTTTTCTGTTTTATTTTAAATTGGGTGTGGAATTTTGAAACTCCTTCCGCTTTATTTCATTTGGATCTTACCGGTATATGATCACCCAATGTCTTGTATTTTATGATCAAGTGGTGAGTTGTAGTTGATTAGGGAAGCAGTTTTGTCTTGGGGGAAGAGGGGAGATTATTTGCTTTAAACTTATTTTTTTTTTCCTTGATGTACTAGTTTGAAATCAAACTAGTGGGAGATCACAAGTCAGAATTATAATTTAATAGAAAAAAAATTAAAAGAAACAAATGCAGTAGTACAAGAACAGTGACAAAGTCAGATACAACCTGACACTCTATGATAATAGCAGTCCAAGCAAAGCAGTTCCGTTGAAGCAGTGATCCTGTAAAAAGGAAAAGGGGTGAGAAAGTCCAATGGTAGCTCTTGTCCTCTGGGAGTCCAGTAGGTAAGCGCTCCTGTGGTGTTCAGAGTCTCAGCTTATATCCAGGATGGAATTGTTGTCTCCTCCCTCTGGGCAAAACATCTCACAATGGGATGGTGAGTCGTGTGATAAGGCCTGATGGGCCCATTAACAGCAGATAGTCCAGGAAGGAGCTATCTCTGAGTCATGGGTGAGGCATTGATGGCCCATTAACAGATGATAACAGAGATGGTAATAGAATATACTTCAACCTAGGACACTTGAGAAAGCAAACAGCCAACTTGGATAGTGAAACCCCTCCCGAGGTGGTTGTGGGGAGTGACTGTGGGACCGTGTCTCACTGGGGGCCCATGTGTGCCATTGGGTTGCCTTGCTAAAGTGGGCATGATTTCAGTGGGAAAGCATATGCAGGGGCAGTGTGCATATATATCTGGATGGACGTTTGTCTCATTTTTTTAATTACAGATGCAGAAAACCAGAGTGCTCTAGGTTTTACCTAGGTGTCATTCCAAATAAGAATAACCACCTAGACATATGGTATAATAAACCAATCTAAATTATGAGTCAATCCATTATGGCCAATTATTATGTTCAATAATAAACATTTCATTGTCCTATCAGTTATCTTCCAAGATCTTGACAACATAGCTAGCTCTTTCTCCTTCCTTGCAGCATGTCCTACATGTGCATGCATTTCAATGTTTCATCCAAATACTGTATTCTGAAATAATATATGCAAATAGTATCACTTAATTGCACACTTAATGACAAAAACAGCCCATTGCACTGATTTTTGTTAAAATGGCTAATAGATAAGTAGCCCACTTAATAGGATGCATCATGGTAATGACACTACTGTGAAGGTATTTTCCCCATCTAGTACAACTGAGTCTGTTTCCTAGGTGTAATATTCATACAGCTAATAAACATACAACGTACAATTAACTTTATGTAATGTAGATACAGTTTCCCATTGTTGCAACTTTTAGGAGACCTCACTATAACTTACAGTTAGCAATGAAAATGAGCAATCATGACTTTTTGAAAATGATGATTAACTCCGTGCACTTAAAGCTGTTATGAAAATTCAAAGTGAGAGTCCTCATGATCTGTACTCTGAAAAACACCAGAACTTTCACTGGTATCAAACCAGCATTTTGTGGAAAAATCTCTTTGATTTAGGGAACGCGTCCTATAAAATGTTGACTGTTTCAAAGTTAATACTATTCCTAATCCTGTACTTATATATATGATATATATGTATATATGGAAAACTAGAGATGAGATTAAATGAAATCAATTGAAAAATATCTCTCTGCAATTCTCACTGTATGTGCAGACTGCATATGCATTCCTTGGTCTTGATTTAATTTCTGAAAAAAAAATCAGAGGTAAAAGCTGTTGCAAATTCCACCAAAGTCAAAGGATCTGTGCATAAAACTATGTAGGTAAGTTCAAAGATTAAAGAAAGAAAGAAGTAAAAAAACCCCCAAACAAACCCGCTACTGTAGTCTGATTTCCTCCATTTTATTTAAAAATCTTTTTTTTGACACCATGTGAAAACAAAAAATTGGAAGTGACTTCTCTAGAACACTAACAACTACCTAATATCCATATTATGAGCAAGATGACAATTATAAACATCTTTGAGTGGCCCTGTCTCCTGAGACACAGGTAACTGATACCAGAAGAATGTGGAGAGCACAAGGGAAGATAATAAGTTATGCACATTAATTAAAATGAGCAGGTCTGTTGATAAAAAGTTGTTTTGGGGGGGAACAAATTTAATTAGACTTCAACAGTATCAGTATGTTCAGTGAGCACACAGTCTTATAGAGACATAATCACGCATATTCATGAGTATATGCTCAGCCCTTGAGTACACATGTACCAAGAATAGTTTCTTGTGCTCTTTAATAACGCCATGTGGTAAAAGTTATAATGATACGACTTTGAGGTAGTCAGTGAAATGCATTGTCTGTCATCAGATTGTACAACACATTCATATTTTGTGAGATGTACAGCAAGTATCTGTGCAATATAAACATTTTAAAATGCCATCTGCTGACTGGAAGCTTTATATTTCCATTCACTGTTATTATAAACAAACCTCAATATATTCTACACCGATTTATGTTCTGTGTAGCTTTGTTGCAGTTAATATGCCCAATTTTGGTGACATTCCACTAAAGCTAGAATGTTAATGTTAGTATAGCTACACTAAGTAAGGTTACACTTAGTGGATAAGATTACTGAAATAAATACTCACTTGTACACTGCATCATAATTTTTAAAAATCAAGTTAAAAACTTCATTCTGCAGCTGTTCTCCTTTCATACAGAAGAATGGTTAGAAGAGGTCTATCACAGTGCTTTTGTAAATGAGGGCTGCAGCATGGATCGTGATGTTAGGAAAAATAATAGGTTTATATCCCAGTGTCTTGGTTTAAAGACAATATATTTCAGAGGGCAGGGCCTAGTGGAGTAGAACTCCTCCCCCTCATTATTATTTATATTTGAAATTAAGAGGCTTTCAGGCAACTGTGTAGGAAAAGGAAGTAAAAGTACTTTACTGAAAATGTAGAACAAAATTGAAAAAATTAACAGCATAACAACAGAAAACGGTTGCTCCCATAGTATTTCTCTTCCTTTTGATGTAGTTCCAACCACAGCCAGCAGGAGGAGACAGAAGCCACAGTGACTAACTCATGGCCAGAAGGGGGCACTCTGACAGGAGTGTGGCGCTGAGTTTGGGATGTGGATGGCTCTGGCCCTACCTACAGGTATGGACCACATGGCAGGGGGACTCCCCCAGGTGCAGTGGTGGCAACTGAGTGACTCTAGTGGGGTCAAGACATCTTCACAGGCAGTGCTGACTGCAGCAACGATCTGGAATGCTAGCAGGGGAGACAGTGGCAGGCATGGCAGAGCTGAGTGCAGGGCATGTGGTAGAGCTGATGGGGCGAGGAGGGTGAGCCAGGAGCCTGGCAGGAACACAGCAGTAGCATGGGTGCTTCCCTCTCTCATCTCTTCCTTGGAATGCCAAGGGAGATGGTGTGTATGTGAAATATTGCTTACAGTTCTTATACACTTAGCAACACAGTGAGACTCTGCTAGAAAACCTTTTCTCAGACTTTGGTAGCCAACCTCTGGCAACCTGTGCCAGTGGTTTACTACCTTCATAAAATTTTTCTTTGAATTTACACTCAGGGTAAAACCGTTACTCTATGTCCTATTGGAACAAGCTCTGCTAGAATTTTTTATCCCCATCTTATTTATAAGCCCCCTTTATGTACTAGAAGGCTGCAGTGAGGTCTTCCTGTAGGCTTCTCTTCTCCAGACTGAACAACCTCAACTCACTCGTCATATTTTCATAGGAGATGTGCTCCAGCCCTTCAGTCATCTTTGTGATTGCTGTAGATTTCTGCTGCATAATACTTTCCACTGAGAAGTTTGATTAGATTTGGAGTCTGTTACTAGCTTTACAACCCAGTCTATTCTCTTTGGTTTCTTACAGCTAGGTAATAAGTAAATCATGGACACAGTATACATTCCATCCTGTTATAGTAATTCTAAAACAGGAAAATTGTTTCTTGTAGTTTGACAACTTTCCTCATTTTGGTGCCTGGCTGTAAACGAAACCAGCCAGATGGTCCTCATTTATCTGTATTGTGTGTGAGACATCTCAGTGCCTTTATGTCAGGACACAGATTTGTCTCATCAAATAAACAGTGTCAGAAAAGCAGTTATTTTTTGTGTTTATTTCATGTTTTTGGTTCAGGTGGCTGGCAGGATACATAGTTCAAGAATGGCAGTCCTCCAGATTTAATATGATGCTGGGGGTGACTAGTGCAGGGAGTTAAAATGAACTGAGGAGGAAACATTAATGTTTTATTGTGATATTTTGTTAAAATGGTATTTTCATACACAGCCTTGCCAGAGTTAGGAGAAGGAAACAAATGATCTGTCAACTGTTTTGTCAAGATCCCAGGCTAGGGGAGGACTGCTAAGTGGTAAAGGCTGTGTGCCTAGTGACCAAGTGTTCTCCCGCATGGCCATTCCTTGCCAAAATATAGCGGACTTAAAAGACTTAGAAAAGAAGGTTGAGCAGGTTTGCTTTGTCAAACAATTTATGATTCAGACCTGTAAAGCATCCATGTAGTTCATGTAAGTTTTACTTTAGGCACATAAGACACATTGTTAGCACAATCAGTCTTATATTTCAGGAATAAATGACCAAAGAAATAATTAGGATTAATGTAACTTTTTAAACATAGGCTTCCAGGCTTATAAAAGAGGTTGATTATTGTTATCCTTATTTTACCAGTGAGAAAACTGAATTATGGGTAAGTGGTCTTCCCAATAGACTATTTGAAATAGAACATCATTCTTTAAACTCTTATGATTTGGTTAAACTATACCACATGTAGTCAGATCAGAAAACAGAGTTCATGTAACTTTGAATCCTCTAAAACCTTCATCCCAAACTCAACCAATTCTGACAAAATCTGGTCAGCTACTGGTCAGAACATCAATAACAGAATATCCTGAAGAAGCCCATAAAGATCATGTAAGTCCAACTCCTTGCCTTGCACAGGACAACCTCAACAATAACACCAAGTCACAATTATAACTGTTTACATTGTTCATCTGCCATTATTGTAGATTCTGTCAGTAAAAAGTAAATGCAGTTTAGGGAATTACACAAACTTCCTGTAGAAGGGGAGAGCTCCTCATTGTGAGAATGGAGTAGCTTATCTTGGTAGACAAGAGGAAAAGAGAAAAAATTGGCTTTTAAAATGATTCGTAAAACTAATAGGTGTTTGCCCCACTACCCGTTTCCTATTTGGAGTGTGACTAACTGATTGCAAATAGCACTTGGTAAAATATGTTAATGAAACTTGTACTTACAGTCTCTCAGCAGGAAGAACAGAGAGCAGAAAGGCTTTGTGTGGGGTGATGAATGTGAGGCATGAGCCTGAACTGAGCAGAAAACTCCTGACAGCTCTCATGGCATGAACTTTCTTCCTCACTCTTGTTTTAGATAAATGAAAACTAATATGTCTTCATTAAGAGTTCAACTGATATCTTTTCCTTGGCAAGAGGGTGATTCTCTAGTAGCAGCTTTGTTGCATAATTGTGCCCAGACTTCTGCCTTTCATATTTGAAATAGTCTGTTGTTCTACTGTCCAGATGTTACTTTAGTAAGTAAATGTTCTAAACAACTTCTGATTATTTTTTGACATTTTCTCACACAACCTGAGTTTCTGCTATTCTGCTGCATTCTTCAAAAATATAAGTTAATGTTTGCACATTTAATCACTTACCTGTGTCATTTATCTGAATCACTTACCCGATTCATTTATCATTGCACACAAGTGGAATTTGCTACTTAATCCCGTTTGTCGCAGAGATAATTGAGAAGATTCAAAGCAAATGGGATAATTCAAGTTCAGCATAGAGCCCTTCCAGTAATGATCTGGATCCTCAAGAAGAAGAAAGGAAGGATACGTTTTTCCTTTTCTGTCAAAATTACAGATTTTTCATGTGTTTGATCGCATACAAAGTTCACAGTTAAACTTTGTCAAGTTCAAGCCAGTGAATTATCAAACCTAACTTGGAAGGCAGAAAATGGGGGTAGGATTCCTTTTTTTTAACAATGTAAATTCACGTTGCCTTGCCATGAGTCACTTTCAGCTGTCTAGCCATTATGATTGTGAGAGAGAGGCTGAGGCTGTGCCTCATGCTGTACTACATCAAGTAGACACCCACATGGTAGCATGGTTTTACCTCAGTATAAGGTAAAGCAAGAGTAAAAACCCTGCCAAGATTCTGTTATAAATGTTAGAGTAATAAGAGAGTTCCATTCAGAAAATTATCTCTTTTCAGTACATGGTGATCTTAGGAACATTACTGTGTTTTAGGGTTAATGTCAGTGTTAGGAATAAGCCCCATAGACCATAGAAAGGAAGAAGGTCCTGAACTATGAACTATTCATGACCACAGTTTCTGCAAGGATGTTTCTGAAGAATGGTAGTTTTGGGTTTTTTTCCATTCCACAATGGGAAGGTGAGAAAAATCTCAATTATTTTAATTGCTAGGGAAAGTCTATAAATGACACATAAAAGTTTATCTTCTCTAATAAAGTGTGAAAATGAAGTTGTAAGACTGACTTGCAGGAGACTAGAAGATATTTTTACAGGAGGGACAAAGATTTTCACCTAGTAAAAGAAATCCCATTTTTGTTTTCACACTCTTCGAGTGTTCTCCAGATTTTCATTGGCATTTCCTTCACAGGCACTAATGTGCAGGTTGAGAGAATATTCTTGGTAGTGAGTGACATTGAACTGATGACAAAGCAGAAAGTGAGTACAGAAAGGGAAGAAAATAAAAAGGCTAGCATGGTTGTTAAGATGAAACACCTGCTGTTAGTGCCATGAAAGGCTGCTGGGGAGCAGACAGCTTCTGAGCAAATCGTTTCCAAGGGAAGCTAAAAAAATCCGGTTCTGCCCACGAGGCCTTCTTTCCTTCCTCAGCCTCTTTTTTATGAATTACTGTTTTCATGTGTATGTTTTGTTTGGCACATTGTTAACAGCTTGTCATGCAGAGGTTGCATATAAATGGGTTTTGTTTCAGATTGATATCTAAGACTTCTGGTTCTTTGTGTCTCATTGGTTTTCAAGCTAACATATTCTTTCTTAACACATCATAAAAAATTCCAGCAAGCCATTTTGTAAATCTCTAAGATGACTTTAGGATCTAACCACACTTTTTCAAGCGATAACTCCAGAGGTCATTGCAGCCCTGGCTCATTAGTATCACAAAACATCTTCTCCTAAAAAGCCAAAAATTGTATTTATAAAGCTTGCTTTTAGTAATCCATTAATTTTTATAAGTAATATAATTTTTTACATTTTACAAGCAATGGGACCCTTTCCTTTGTAATACAAAGAAATCTCAACAAAAGGTATCCTCTGCAACCTGCCCTCATAAACTTATCCTTGTCTTGCACTTAAACACAGATGCTACTGGCATGGCCTTTCCTAAGTGGGTGTGGTGATACCCATCTAACAGATTGGTCTATGAGAGAACAACCATGTACTTCAATCTTGAGTATTTCAGGCACAGTGTTCCACTTGGGAAGGTTTGGACTGCAGTCTGCTTAGAGAAATATCAACAAATATCAAGGAAACATGAAGCCTCTGGTACCCTGGTTATCATCAGAATTAAATGCCAAGTGTAAGGTCCTGTGCCTGGATCAAGTGTCAATACATGCTGAGAGATGAGTGAGCTGAGAGAAGAGCTGAGGAGAAGGACTTGGAGGTACTGACAGATGACATGGAGTTAGATGACAATGTGCACTGGTAGCACAGAAAGTCAGCTGTATCCTGGGCTGCATCAAAAGCAGTGTGGCCAGCAGGCTGAGGGAGAGGATTCTGCCCATCTACTCTGCTCTTGCAAGACCACACCTGGAGTGCTGTGTGCAGTTCTGGGATCCTCAGTAAACGAAAGACAAGAACCTGTTGGAATTGGTCCAGATCAGGGCCATGAAGATGATCCGAGTGCCAAAGCACTTCTGTGAAGACAAACTGACAGAGCTGGGTTTGTTCAGCACGGAGAAGAGAAGGCTTCAGTGATAGCTTATTTTGGCCCTTCACTACCTGAGTAAGAGGAGTCAGAGGAAAGATGAGGATAGATTCCTTACTAGAGCCTATTGCAAGAGGACAAGGGGTAATGATTTTACCCTAAAAGAAGTTAGATTCAAATTAGATATAACGGAGGCAAAACACTGGCACAGGTTGCCCAGAAAGATGATAGATGCCCCATGCCTGGAAACATTCGGGGCTCTGAGCAACTTGTTCTAGTAGATGGTACCTGCTCATTGCATTGGGGTTGGACTAGGTGACCTTTAGAGATTCCTTCCAACGCAAGTCATTCAAATGATTCTATGACTTGATGAAATACCTCTCAACTAAGTCGATCTGGTGATTTTAATAGATCTCTTAATCTATAAGAAATACATTAATGGCATAAGTAATGTCTTACAGTGCTGTTCTGTTGCAAATTTTTCAAGGAAGAGAATCTATATTTTGTTGTAAGAATACTTTGTATATTATCAGTCTTATATTCTTGATAGAATTTTGTAAAGAAGTGGGTTCGCATTCATTGCTGGAGTAATTCCAGCAAAGTTACATTATGGATTAATTAATTCTAAGAATATTTTCAGCATATTAAGAATTGACCTATTTTAACCCTATAATTTCAGAATTATTATTTAATTCCTTTCATTCTTAGCTCCTGAATAGGAAAAAAATAGTATCATTGTATCTTGCTTATTTGCAATAGATGAGATGGTTTCTCTGTGCTTTCTTGTCCACTAGAACTTACTGATTATTTCATTTTATGAAATATTATTATTTCATTTGCATCAACTCTGCTATATTAACCTGCTACCTGAGGTCATTTTAATTATATCTGACAAATGAGCTACAGTAACCAAATGAATTGCATGTTTTTTCATAAGTAATTACAGTATTATACTGGACTTTCTGGAAATGAATTGGGCAGAGCTCTCTCATTTCTTTAAATACTTATTGCAGGAAAGATACACACGATTATATAAAAGCTAAAAGTCAATAACAGAAAATTACAGTTGAAAAACAATCTCGTTCCATGCAGTACTGAGTTTTAGAAGTGATTATGCACATTTCCAGCAGCCCCAAAAGACAAAACACATCTTTCAAAGAACACTTGGTAATCAAATGAAAAGAGAAGTCTCAATTTGGATCATATAATGCACTTACAACCACCTACTTGTATCTGAACATACTAAAACTATTCCTATATCCTGGATCTGGAAATTCAAATGAAAACTTTTTATTTTAATATTTTTATTCTTCATCAAGTTAGAATTGAAATGAAGAAAATTTAGAAGTGGGGGAAAGGATAGTTTTGTGCGTGTGTTTGGAGAGTTAAGACCCCCCAAAATCACCATCTTAAAATACAGTATTATCAGAGAATATTTGTTTGGGAGAACTTCTGGCAGAAGAGGAGTATGTACTAATCTATAGTGTATTTCCCAGGATCATGCTATAGTGCTCAAAAATCATAGCTTCTGGTACTTTGGCTGTGATAACATATATTCACCAATGACATTAGTGTATATTAAATTGTTTCTTGTTAGTCTGATATCTAAGATGTGGAAAGCAAATATGAAATGTTTGGTTATTGCAAGCAGAGCCCTTTTTTTTTTTTTTTTTTCCCAGAAAGGAGGTAGTTTGCTGAGGTTTTGATTAATGTCCTGTTTCCTGTTAACAACTGTGTACTGTTGTGAAGTACTAATTGAAGGTAGACTGACTCCTTCATTCCAGCTAATTAACTTTTTCATAGAAGATGGTGTAAAGAGAACTAAACCTGAAGTACAAAGAAAAGTTTCTATAAAGAACTGGTATACAGCCCTCATTTCTACTCATAAGTGATATTCAAAGATACATATTTTGGGGATTTGTTTAGGGGCAGTTATAGAGGGAGTTTAGCTCCTCATGCTCTTGGAACCTTGAGCAATAGCCTGGTAGGAGTGCTGTGGGAAATGAAAGCATGCTAGAAGCTCGACAGAATGATGGTAATGAAAGTCAGCCTGTGCTGATATCAAAACTGCATCTTAATTTGAGGCAGAACATTTTTCCTTCCATCAAGGTAGAAGAGTTCCTCGCATTGTGTGTCAAGTTGCAGAAACCCTGTCTAATGACTTGCATTTTCATTTGAATTGATTATGCCCTGATACATCTTGAGAAACCTTGATAACAAAAGGAAGCCCCTCTACTCATCTTTAAAACCATCCATCAACTTGCTTGGCCAGACATTCTTCCAGATGCTTCATCATCACTATGTGAATTTAAAACCCACTTTAGTTAGAAGCTTAATGAAATGACTAAAACCCAAAGATACTAGGAATGGCAGAAATTTTCTTTTTTGGTTCCAACAGACTAAATTTTTGTTGTTGTTTGTTTTGCAAGATTCCTGGACTTTGTGGATTTCAATGATGCAGATGCTGGTCTGAACTAAAGCTATGGATAAAATAAAGTGTGCAGAACAACTTTAATTCTAATATAGCAGATGTATATAGCATGTATTGCATGTAGTGTGATGACAAAAGTGTAGAATCTATAGTAAAACTTGAATCCTTAAATTCTCCTCAAATCTACCTAGATGTATTTTTTTGTTTGTTTGTTTCTGGGAATGAGGAATGCAAAGCTAGAAAAGAGTACAGTTTTTTTTCTGTACCTTGTGTAATTACAGAAGAATAACTGGAAGTCAACTACTTCCAGGAGAATGTTGTAGTAATATGTGTCCTTTCACCTCTTCTAACCCGGTTTCCTAATAGAGAGGATGATCAGTACCTCTGGTGTTATGTGTACTTCTAATTCCAGAAGAAAGTTAAGTGAAGTCCAAGGTTTGATTTTTAAATAACTATATTTCCCATAGTTTAAAAGTCATTCAGATGCCTAAAAAAATCTAATGCATTTGGTAAGACCTAGGTGTGTGAGTCTTCTGCAAAGTGCTGTTAAGACATCTGAACAAACTATTGGGCATATGCAGAGGAATAGCTTGCATATTTAAACTCCAGTTAGATGCCCATGTCTGAAAAGGAAAAAATTAAAACTAAGCAGGGAACAGAAGTTCACAGTATCTATGGACAACTTAAAGCCATTTGTGAAGCAAATTAGTGCTCTTGGTTTTGTGGGAATAATTACTACTATAACTGACTGAAATGTCTCTAGCAAGCTTCACTAGAAAGAACACTATTGCATGCTAGCAATAACTTGATTTGGGTACCTGAATCTATTAGCAGTATAAACTTGATAAGCAGGATATTCTATGATTCCTTGATTGACTGACTTTTCTTGTAAGGAATCATGAAGCTAAGAATAGAAAAGGAATTTGTTCATCTTTAGTAAAATCCTCTTTTGAATATTTGGGTCAGTTGTTTAGAACAATTTTTCCTTCCTCTATTTGGATATATGTAAAAAATCTTTGTCATCCCACATTTAGACCTTGGGAAGTTTGGAGTATGGCTGTAGTAACTGAGTTTATTATTTAATACTTGTACTTTGCTAAGTTTCACTGATGAAGTCAGAAAAAATCTAGTCTAATTTCTCTGAGAAAATGTGCATGCTCCAAAATAATTCCACCAGTCAATGCCTTCCTCAGCTTCCAAGGCCACAGAGGTTTTCTTCCACGAGTTGTCTGTTTTATCCATCTTGGTAGCAAGTTTGGAGCAGGAGGCTATCTGTGGAATTTTACAAGTTTCTGTATTACCATGATGACCATCCAGAAAAATAAGCTTCTCCCAGTGTAATATTTAAAAATGTAATATTTTCCAAAGTTACCTTTTGCAATAAACTTAATAATAAATATTGTAGCTAATAGATTAGTAATTGTAACCAAAGAAAATTGTAACCAAAGATCATCAGGTGAGCAGGAACTAGACTTTAGGGATTTCAGTACTGGCAGATGACATAATCATTGGGTCATTGTTTTTGACACTGTTAGCTTTCACATAAACGTATGGTTCAGCATCAGCCTCTGGCACACTAGTACTTAAAACATTAATCATGATCCTAAATAGTAAAAAGCTTCCCAAATGAATCTGCTAAAAATAAAATTCTACAGTCTGACTAAGTACTGTAAGGCAAAATTTAATCTGTTTTTGTGTAAGCAAGATAACAGCCCCTCCCTAGCCCCAGGCAGGAATCTAAAAATCACATGATTCAATTAGTTGGAAAAACACCCTGCCTTTTTTTTTTTTCCTCTGGCATCTCATTAAGTGATTACTTCACCAGCATAGTGTGTGCCTTTTCGACAAGACCACCGTAACCGTGCTCAAAGCAAACTTGTAAGGTTGATATTACATGATTTTTTTTCATGTCATGAATGATCTATGACAACAAGTAAATGATCCTTAATATCAGGATGACTCAGAGAATATCTCACTCAAATGACTACAGAATAAGATGCAACCTGGCTGTCTGCATGTCAATAGCATCCCTAAGTGTTCAAGGTACTTTTGTAACAAAGGACTGAACATGTAAACACTCCCACATTGTTAGTGTTGACAAATTATTTAAAGCATTTATTTTGAGAAGCCTTAGAATTTTAATGTTAATAGGTAGAAAATCAAATATATCATCTTTTAATAATAAGATTCATCATTCAAAACCATGATTATAATTTCATGTGAAGGTGTATGTTGCTACAGCTCCAATGAAAGATGATTTTTTTCGATTGAGATCTGTACTTTCCCTTCCCATGACTATTCTTGACCTATAAAGTAATAAGTAGCTAAAAAAATAAGCGGTATATGTCTGTAAATTTCAGTACTATGAAACATTTCAAATAGCAGAAGGATTAAAATTTTACATATATGACTTAATGACAACAGAAAGCATAATGGAAAGTTTGTGAAACGATTTGCAAGGGCTTTTATTAAAATTAAACTTCCTAAGAATATCTTAGTTTTACTTTATCATCCTCATTCTTGGTGATGGATACTGTTGCTGAAAATTCATTTTCCTAATATATATACTTATTCACTCAGGTAATTGCTAAAATATTGGTTTTGCTTTTACGTTTGTATTTCCTAGCAGAAGGGTAAGTATAAAACATTTTCCTTAGCACCAGCTATTACAAGTTAAATTTAGAAATAAAGAAAATACCAAATTCAGGAAATTAAATGTTAAAGCTTATGTTTATTTTTCAGTAGCACACAATTTTTGTCTTAAAAATACTGAATAAAAAGTTACTATTTTAATTAGAATAGCACATGAGCTTCTGATTTCCAGTTGAACAACTTTGCCTTTAACACTTTGGGTTGTATCAATTGATCACCATTTTCTTTTGCCATTGTTGGAGCCCATTTTGCCAAGGCCTATGACAACATTTTGCTCTTCAGTGATTTTAATGTTCAGCTTTCAACTCCTGGATGACATCCAAAACCACAAAGTGATAGTTGTTTTCCAAGTTATAAACACAGCTTTGAATCCATTAAAGTCTCCTCTGCTGTTTCTTCTCTGACTTCGACTGTTGTATCACACAAAGAACTAGGCATTCTTGCTTCTCAAGAATGTAATATGCCACGGCTCATTTGAAGTAGCATTTTCACAAAGTAAACCTTTATAGCGGAAGATAAGTGTAGCATCCTCGAGTGGCATCTGGCGCTTCGTGATATAGAGCATATATGGTTGAAGATTGTTATTCCCCAGAGCATTTTATGCAAAGAAGCTTAGACTATGCAAGGATGACTTAAAGTACCACAGGTTTCATGCTGAAGAAGGCTGGCTTAAAATACTGTATATCTATAGCCAAAGTAAAATTGGTAACAATCTTTTAATATCTTCCTCTTCATCAAAAAAGAAGAAATCAGCAATGAAAATAGATTCCACATGTAGTGAAATAGTACACAGTTCTGCTGGAAATCCTGTAAAAGTGGAAGAAAACCTGGTCTCTGGAGAGCAGTAATACTGTATTTCTGTAATCCTCTTGATCAGTTCACTGAATTGGTGGAAAGACAGTCCATCTTTTATTTTATTTAAGTATAACAAATACAATTAGGTAGAAAAGCTGTCAATGAAACATGGAACTGGATGACTATGAGTAATCAGGGAAAAGAAATTTAGAACTATAAAATTAGTTCAAGAATTGTAGAATTACTTTTCAACCTTAAATTAACCCTAATAATGACTTTTTGTTTCCCAAGTTTCTCTAAAATGTTTTCTTTTTTTGAAAAAATTGCTGGAAGTTCCGTGGTGAAGCCATTTAAAAGTAGGGAAAATAAGACAGGCTAAGATCCATTGTAGATAATAATTCTGTTTTAATAATGAAAATTCTATGAAATGTAATTCTTTTCTACTGTGGTGAATGAAATAAAGTGACAAATACTGCAGAGTGCAAATATATTGTCGAAGATTCAGATGAGTAGTTGTCATTCTCAAACTGGGAGCTGGAAATAATCTTTTTCCTCCTTGGACATGGGTGACTAAAAGTAATAACTATCCCAGATTCAGAACTTTATACTGATAGCCTCCATAAGTAAAAGTAACTCAGAAAGAATTACTTATTGTTCTTAACTTTATGCTGTTAGTAATTTTAAGTCCTAAAACAGAGTTAACATGGGACTGTGTAGCTGTGTTTTTCTGCCCTGATACGAAAGGGTATTGGGTCCATCTGGGACAGAGTTAATTTTCTTTGTAGGAGACTATATGTTGCTGTGTTTCAGATATATAACTAAACCAGTACTGATAACAAAACAATGTTTTGACGTTTACAGGACAGTTCTTACACAGCATCAAGACATTCTCTGTTTCTCACTGTTCCCCACAAGTAGAATGGTGGTGGAAAAGTATTGTGGGGAGCACAGCTGCGACAGGTGAGCACCAATTGAAGGGATATTCTAAACCATATGATGGCATGCTCGGCACTAAAAACTGAGGATATAATTTTAACAAAGTAGTTTTTGCTCAGAAAATGGTTGGGCATCAGATTGTTTGTGGGAGGTGTTTGTGTTTCTGTTTTTTTCCTCTTTCTTTCACTTATTAAACTGCCTTTAACTGGAATCCAAAATTTTTCACACTTTTGCTCTTTATATTCTCTTTCCTATCCCACTGTAAGGCTGGGACTAAGTGAGTGGCTGGGTGCTGGTGGCTGGGGTCATCCCACTATAAAAGGAGTGAACTTAGCAATAAACAGTTTGGAGCAACAAAATTGAATCTTTCAGTGATTCAATAAACTCAACAAGAGGTGAAAAAATTAATAAATATAAACTCTGAAGGAGAAGAACAAATAAATTATTTTTGTGAAAAAGAAGTCTAAAATAAGAACGCTAGGTGTAACTTTACCTCCATATGAAGTACAATATTCTTACTCATTATAGTATTTACTCTCTTTCAGTTAAAAAGTGCCTGAAAAATATTACCTGAAACAATAACAATACCTTTCTGAAAATGACTGCATGCTTTTGTGGATATCTGCAGTGCACCACTTTTACACTGCCCAGGAAGTTTTCTCCTTTGCATAGAAATCTCATTAAGTCTTCATAGCAGTATGCAGATAGTCTGGAAAGAATGACAATCCAAAGTGTAGCCATGCTTTTTATATAGAGATATAAAACCATTTCTTCTAAATTAAAAAAAAAAAAGTTAAAAGGGAAAGTCAAATGCAAACTAGTAGAAAAAATAACCCTTGCTCTGCCCTTTAAAATAAACTTGGGAAGGGTCACAACTATTGTTAACCAAGAAAACTACCAAAGCATTCTGTTCCCACCAATAAACCCAAAACATCACAAAAACCAACAAGCAAGCAAACAGAAAAAATCCAACACCTCCCAAACAAACCAAAAAATTCTACCAAGCATACCAGAACAAAAACCCCTCAAATGCTCCACAATTGAGTTACCTCAATTTTTTCTTCTTCATACCTCATAACCTGAAGGAAATGGAGAACGATTAATACTATAAAGAAACCAAGAATCAATCAGCTTTTTCTCCAGGTTAACAATTAATCTGAAGAATCATCTTTTCTGTAAGACAATCCTGAAGAAAAAACTTTGATATTTACTCAAATACTGCAAAGAGCCCTTATAATGTGTCCAGTTAATAATTTTGCTGCAATTTGATTTGGTATGATTTTTCCTGAAACAGTGAAGAAAATTATGAAAATGGCGCTTTTCTCCAAAGGAATAAAATCAGGGATGAGGCATCAATTTCAGCCTCCCACAAAGAATATAATGTGGATATAAATTTTTGTTTGTTGTGAAATGGATTGAGAAGTTATATGACAGAGTGGATCTTCTGCAATTACCAAAAATAGACAGCCATTTCCCCAAAATAATGTCTTTTCTTAAGTAATTCTGAAAGCTACTTAGATTTACTCTGCTGAATAGAAACTATTATTGTTTCAGTGGCAAGTTATGCTTTTCCAGAGTATATTTCAATCGAATTGTTTGGTTGGGTAGTATAATCTTACTCATTTTTTTGAATGTAGTTGGAATTTTGTTCAACATCTCTATTTTATTAGCATTCTGCTGTGGCAGTCTGTCTAATTGCTGACTCTTTTCACAAAAAGAAGTTTGACGGAATACTGAAAAAACTGAGAGAATAGGGCGTGTCTCTGATAATTAACTGTTTGTCATCTGTGTCAAAAAATTGTTTTGCATCCACCTACAGTATGGTGTCTGACACAGGCAATAATACAGTATATTAACACTTTAGAGAAACAGTCATATTATTTGCAGCATCTGTCTGAGTGAACTGTGCCTGCTACTCAAGGGTAAAAGCAAATCTTAGAAATCTGGAATTTTGTTGAAGACTACATATTGGTATAACATAAGGCTGATAACATGGAACCTGACTTGATATTCAAGCATCTCACAGCCTGGAGATGCTGAGATTTCTTTTTATAGAAATGCAGCACTGAAAGAAGCTTTCCAGGTCAGTATCGCACTAGCTGGAGTAGAAAAGAAGACAAAAAGCCCCACCAGCTCCTGCATGCTTTCACAACTAATACCTTTGACTTTCTGTTATTACTAAAAGTAGAGCAGATCTTATTACTTCATAGTAATAGATAGAAACTCTCTCCCTCATTAGGCTCATTGTGAACAAAAGGGTCAAAATGCCTTTGATTTTGAACAACTACAGTTTGTTACCTTGCATCACAGACTGTTTGAATTTAGCTTATCATATCTAGTGTCATGGTGAGAAACAAAAGAATGATTCATACAGTGTTGCAGAGATCATCTCTATGTTTTCAAAAGGAAAAAGAGGCATGAATTATTAATACAGCTGTCAGATACCTTGACAATACTTTCTCTCTTGTAACTCTTAAATAAAACAGGCAGTCATTTGCTTGCATTGAATAATTTCTCTACTTTTTACTAGTAGCCAAACAACATTTTGTGAGATACAAGGATTTTTAAAAGATTAGATTTTACTTACTGCAAGGGTATTGAAGTCTACCAAAAACAGCTTTTGTTTATTTTTGATGACAAAAAGCCAAAATGAGAAGCATGATCTTCCATGGAATCTAAACTGTTAGAGAACTGTTTTGTTGTGCATTATTCAGTAACTTAGCTTTGCATCTTACAAAAATATAATCTTCAGAGAAATACATCTCAGGCAATATTACTATAGAGATTGTCTCAATCTGCTATTCCATTTTAGCCGGGCACAAGCCTGTTAAATGAAGTTGTTTTTTTTTGATGCAAAAAACAGAATTATGAAGGTATTTGAGTGCCAAAAGATTCAACCAAAAGAAAATCCATGGGATTTTTCCAAAACTGATGGTAATGTTGCCTAGTTTGGTAAAATTAGTTCTGACTTCAGAACTGCATTCATTAACTATGACGAAGAAACTACACCGGTGGTCCTTCCTTTTGCCACCAGCAGTTGCTTCGGTCACTGTCAGAACTGGGTGCTGTGCTCCCAATAGAAACAAACTCCCAGTGATTTTGGATCTTGGTCTATGGTTTGCTTTCTTTAAGAATGATAAGCAGCAGTGAATGATAAAATCTGCCCAATGCATCAGAGCTATCTAGGAAGCATGGTTAATACAAATTGATAAAAGAGAAAAAAGTCAGTCTGCAGGTATTGTAATTCTGTATAGACTGGGTAAACAGCCATATCTAGAATGAATGAACAAGTTGTAAAAACATTAGGCATTACTTAAGTCGATAAGAAACTCCTGAATAAGCAACATGGGTGTTACACAAAGACCACTTGTGTGATTTTTATAAATGTGACACTAGTATAATGTATATATGTTTTTTGTTCATTTCTCCAAAATTACTATTTATCCTTGATTTTATATATTCAATTGAAACGAAACCAAATATAAATGCAAGAAGTTCATAGTTTTCTTTCTGTTGCACTCTTATGAAAAGAGGGAAATCTTTTTACAAAATTTATGTTTAAATTTGTAGGGAAAATATACTACTTTAAGTACTGCACTTGTTTTAGGGTTTCCAGTTGGACCGTTGATGATAGGAAAAAAAAACCTGGCAAACAGGATGAACAACTAATTAATCTTCAACTTCTGTATAACTAGCTCATTGCAAAGTGTTTTTTTCCAAAGTTATTTCGTGTTTAATAATGAGATTTTTTTTTTGCTGGAACTCTAGTCAATGACAGCCAAGCACAAGTTAACAAATTTCTTTATTGATTAATTTAGAAGACACAAAAAGTATTATTTCATGTTGAATGAAGTATTATCTTCATCCTCCAGTAAGAGCAGTCATTTGGATTTCATCACTTTTTTTCTGGTATAGATTTCCTTGGGGATTTTCTTGATTAATGAATTGAAATAAATGTTAGAAGTGTACATCAGACTGAAATGTAGAAAATAACATCACAGAAAAATATTTTGCTATCTTAACTTTAATTTTCTCCATTTCAGCTTTTTGACAAAATTCAAGAAAAATGAGCAAAACATGTAGATGGTTCTGATGTTTTTGCTAAAATAACCAGTTTGAACCAGAAACATTCACTCAGAGTCTCTGGTACTTCTATAGATTAGTGAAGAGACTGTGCCTTTAAAAAGCGGTTTTCCTTTACTTTCCCTTTGTGTTGTTTAGCAAAAAAATGAATTGCTGGTCATAATGGTTTTTGTTTGACACTTCTTTCAGGCAAAGAAATGGATCCTTTGACAGCAGAGTTTGGAGTATTATGTGCGGGAGGAAGGCGGAGACAAAGATGATCTTTTGGAAACCAGAAAGTATATTAAACTACTTGTTGCTTCACTTGAGTTGTTTTACTTCCTTGCTCCTTGCTTTGGTTCCAAAGCCTGGAGAAGAAGAAGAGGATTAAAAGTAAAGATTTATGAATGTTATTTCCTGTTAATAGTACAGTCTAAATAATGTTCAGTAATTGCTGCCAAACTGAGAAACATAGAGACTTAAAGTGGTAAATAGATGACAGCAGAGACAAATGAGTAACAAACGTTACATTTCCTCAAAAAGTTCAGGATTTAATGAGAGAAAGAAAACACATTAATGATCATGCTAGGGAATGCTTCCTTTTCTGGTAGGATTAGAATAGATGCTGCAAATCTACAATATTTTTCTGGTGTAATGTGTTGTAAGTAATCTAAATGGTGCTGGATTCTCAGCCTTATGTGAGTTCTGGTCTCCCTGATTCTTGGGCTAGTTTGAGATAAATGCTAGGTTTTTGTTTTTTCTTTCCCCCCCCCTCCTTAATATTATCACAACAGAAAAAAAATCAAGAATATTAAGACCAAAAAAGAGAAACATTTTAACAGAGGTAAATGTGCTAAATTGAAATGCTGTCACAAGAAAAAAAAATCATATTGAACAGAATTTTTTATAAAATTATTAACAAAAGGCTAACTCTAATCTTGAAATATCTATGTTCCAATAAAAATCTTACAGTACTTTTTAAGTATGCAAGAAAGACACTCAGCTACTTAGAACTTTCAGCAAGAGACTGTTTGAGTCAAAGAAATTATTGTTACAAAATAAGTTTCTGAATCATCATTTCATTCATACAAAAAGAGACTCTGGAAGGTACTGTGGTCATGTTTTATGACCCTAATCTTTCAATCACATCTGCATGGATTGGTGTCGTGGCATACTAGATTAATTTCTTCATGTGTGCAATTCTCTCTGCAGTCATTTTCATCCACCAAAAAGCTGGCTTCCATTTAAAGAAAGGATGATTGACAGCTGGGTATATGTGAAGAAAAGCTTTTTTCACAGGTAAGTACGATTCATGGTTCACCTCATATATTAGAAGAGATTTTGAATGAAATTCTCAGTATATGCAAAGGTGAGAGCTACGTAGGAACCACAAAAGTGTGTAGAATTTGGATAGCTTGTGGTCGTTTGGTTCTTAAATACCTAAATTTTTAAGACAGGCTAGGGGCAGATAACGAGATGCATGCATCAAAAGCCAAAACCCTGTTGTAGCTTATTTTATGCTCAAATTGTGGAAAAAATCCATTATGAATTATTTCCTCCACATTTTTTAATACATATCTTTATTATCTTTAGAACAGAAAAGAGAGGGCTTGGACACTGAATTCTCCCTTTGAAAAAGACTCTCTGACTCAAGACAGCAGCTGCCTTACTCCCTGCACTGGTAGTTGGAGACCTCTCCATCTGACCACTTCTATTTACCTATCCATTTGTCCATGTCTTACAGTCTTTCATTTTTGATTTCCCCTAATTGATGTTATTCGTGAAATGGCAAGACTGTGGTTCTGAGTTGACTCACAGCCACAAAGGCTTTGGTGCTGCACAGGGATAGAAACAATATTATGCTTCAGAGTTTCACAACTTCCAAATGCATGCCTGTCTTGGTTTCAGCTGAGATAGAGTTAATTTTTTTCTTAGTAACTGGCACAGAGCTGTATTTTGGATGTTATATGAGAATAAGGTTGACTGGTATTTTGTTTGTGGTTGTGGCTAAGTAGGGTTTACCCTAAGTCAAAGACTTTTCGGTATCTCATATTCTGCCAGCAAAGAGGTGCACAAGAAGGTGCGAGGGAGCACAGCTGACCCAAAGTTATATTCAATACTGTAGATTGTCAGTATATAAGTTGGTGGGAATGGACTGTGTGGGGCCAATTGTTGCTGCGCATTGCTGGCAAGCTGGGCATTGGTCAATGGGTGGTGAACAATGATACTGTGCATCATTTGTCTTGTGTTTTATCTCCCTCTCTCCTTTTAATTACTATTATTAGTTTTAATATCATTATGTTATTATGTTTTATTTTGTTTCAATTATTAAACTGTTCTTATCGCAACACACAAATTTTATTTTCTTTTTGTTTTCCTGAATCTCCTCCCAACCCCACTGGCAGAGGGGGATGAAGTGAGTGATAAGCTGCATGGTACCTGCTTCCTGGTCGGGAATAAACCCTGGCAATGTCTTTCCCCTAATAGTTGAAATGTGGTCATAAGAAAGCTATGGACATTACTTCCCTTTGAAGTGAAATGAAATTGACATTTGCACATGATAATTCGGCAGAATGTCAGATGAAAGACCCTATTCAAAACCAGCTCCTGGAAACACCCATACTTGAAATGGACTTTTCAACACATGAAGAGGCAAGGTGGATAGCAGAGACTGTCCCACAACCTTCTTCTTGAGCATGGACTACCTTATCTGAGTTATCTCACCTTTGGATTAGTTCTATTGAACTATGAAGAAATTTTCATGGTCTGTCTAAAAGATCACTGTACCCTTGAACATGTTCCAGGGAGATGACAGAGGGAGCAAAGCAGCCTTTCTGAGTGTTTTCAATGCAAGATTTCTTTCAGAAAGGACCGCATTGCATCAAATAGGAAGGATTTCCACAGAATAGTCTGAGTCAGATTCTTGCATCTCTCCCTTTCTTTTTCCACACCTGTTCTCACACATGTACTTTACATTAAAAATACATAATGTCTAGGTCCTCCATATTTGTGGCTGCAGCAGTCATTAGTGCTGCACAGCAGCATGGTCTCCCTCCTGCCATCTGCTGCAGAATACAAAAAACAATACAGGGTCACAATGAAGGCATGATGGCACAGAGTCAGCAAGGACAGTGCTTTCACATGTGCCTCTTTCAGGACTTCAGGCCCTCACTTTCAAATTTCCAAATGAAGATCTGAAGAAAGTGCCAGATCTTGTTGATTGCTCCTTTATCCAGGGCTGGCCTGCTGCAGGCAATTAAAACCACTGTCATCATGCCTCCAACAGCATCCCTGAAATGTCTAGTTGCTACCTATAAAATGAAGTGAGGACAAGTCTTTCAGAAGTTTCTGTTAAAACATTTTTATTTGTTCAGATGAACTTCATATCAAAATGGAACCATAACAATGATACTAAGTATTAACCGTATTTTTCCATAAACCATCAAAGTATGGATGTTTTCTCTTATCTAATGCTGTAATTTGAGCTATTTAAGCAAAGTTATGATTTCATTGGCATTTAGTTTTCAGGAGGACATGGAAATGTTAAATATTTATACAGATAAGTCTATGGTTAATGTATTTCTTTGGCTATCGTGTAATTTTGGAAAAGTATGCACTCAGAACCAGAAAGAACTGAATAACTGAATACAATCTGAAATCATTCTTTCACATTTTTAATGTGATTTTTTGCTCAACAGACTGCAACTTAGTTTGTCTTTATGTGAACAAAGCGAGTCTGATTTATTGCCGAATTTAGAGGCCAAGTTCCTTACCTCAGGATCCTTAGCACATGCAATCTTCTCCATTTCTAAAAGTTAAAATGTGGTAGATCAAAATGAAGACAAAAAAGAACTTTCAGGATACTATTTATATGATATCTACTGACTGCCTGAAATATTTCTGAACTAGAAGCTTCTGGTAGTGGCTATATAGTTATATAGCTAGGGGTCATTTTTACCTCAATTCATGCAAGGTAACATGAAATTTAATAAATTACTGATCTCCTTCTTAAAAAAAAAAAAAAAAAGAAAAAAAAGGGGAAAAAAATGTAATTTATGTCAGACATAAAAGGAATTTATTAACTTCTCCCAGTTTGAATTCCTGAGTCACTGGGGCCTCTGAATCAGAATCTCTCATCACCTTTAAGAAATTTAAGAAAAGATGTTTTTCATGATAAAAATGTCTTTCAGGGGAAAAAGGCATCATTCTCTATGTCTGTTGCCTCCCTGGGAGAAAAGAAAGCATTCAGTGTGAGTTATTACAGCTCTACATCAGAAAATGGTTCCCCAGCTGCAGTCTTAGGCAAGAGATGCTTCTTATTAAAATGATATAATTTGGGATTCATGAACTACTTTGATCCTATTAGACTGACCACAGAGCAACTCCAGGGTTTTTTTTGCCACTCTGTGTAATTCTCACAATGGTCAAAACTCCATGAGCTTATGCCTCCACGTGGCAGCTTTGAAGAGTTGGGCCAGGTTAAGGATGTGTTGTGGTCCCTGGCTGTAGAAGACATTAAACATTCTCTTCTTAAATACTAGCCTGATTTCATGATATAAAAAATGCGAGCTGTTGGTTTTGCTTATGCACTATGTCCCCAGTGTGACTCTTGTCAAGGTGCAAAGTATGAATGGGCACTTTCTTTTTGAGAGAATCTAATTAAAATCTACAGAACACAGACCTGGTCAGAAAGAAAAAAGTATGATATGTAAAACTGGATCTAAGCCTGACAATGAGAAGACATGAGTTTAGCTGCTGGTTCTGCTTTTGAATTAATCCCTGCTTGCAGATCTAGTTAGATATAGCCTGGGAAAACTCACTTTTGATAAATTAACTATTAATCTATATTTGATGAAAACTCTATGCCGATTTCACAAATATGGGCTTCTCAAAAGCATGAAATCACTGGTTCTAACTGCTGCTCCCAGAGAGCATGGACTCCACTGTGGTCATAGACTAACCTTCCTTGTCTGCAAAAAGCTTCTCAAACACACAGGTGCCTTGTAGGCAGTTTAAGCAGTCTGCTCTGTTTAAAAATTTTGGGGATGGATTCAAGAGTGGGGATTTATTTTTATTCTTCGAGGCATGTTTCGGCTATTTTCATGTTCAGTTTGCAGGCAGGAGTCTTACCACTGCTCTTAGCAGGCAATGAATGCTGTGTGACAAGATGGAGAAAGAGGGAGATTTGTGACTTGAAGGAGGTAGGTGGGGAAACAGGCTATAAAGAGGAGATCCTCACCACATGCAGACAGACTTACTCTGTAAAAGAGATTCCCAAACTCTTGGGTTGCTGATATTTAAGGCTATAATGCATAATGTGCAGCCTGACTGTTTTTGCAGTAAGGATTGCTTTTGACTGTCTCCTGTGCAGAGTTTGCAGTTAAAGACACGTGACAGGCCAGAGGAGTGGTGAAGGCTGACAGGAGTCTTTTTTTCACAAGCAAGGATGAACCAATGCGCCATTTAATTCACTGCCATAAGTCCAGATAGAGTGTAAATATCCCTCCAGAAAAATACCTTTGTTTACAGCAGGATCTGATTTTGACTTTCACAGAGTATAAAGCTGATGTGGGTTACATGTGGTTTGCATAACCAGTAAGTGCCAAGGCACTAGATATTATACTGCTATATTTACTAATTTTCAGACCACCCTACCCTGCACTTATGCCTGAATTTTCTCATCCGTATGATGGGAACGAGTCCTTACTAACCTACTGTATCTCACAGTATGTTTCAGTTTGTTCATTAATGTTTGGAAAGACCACTGAGACCATTTAATGTGTGCATAACAGAAGGAAAAAGTTTTAATTATTGTTTGATGGCTACAGATTTAATTATCCTTACTCTACTACCTGAGAGCTCTGGAGTTAAACTTTAAAGGCTCAAATAATTGCAGTAGGGATATGCTATTTATAGCTCAGGATGGCATAATTTTTCATGCAATGTTCTTAATTTTCTTTCAGATTTAAATCTAGCTTTCTTTAATTTAAATTTAGCTGAAAACAGCCATATTGTTACAAGCATAAATTATGGCAGATGAACATTAATGATGCCTGTTCACAGCTGTTTTTAGCTTAAATAATTACCACTCACTCCCTATGATCAATATTTTAAATGTCTACACTATTCAATTAGGAGCATAAAGTACTTGCTTCTGTTACTTCGATTCAAATCAAGCCTTAAATGAAATACCTGTAACATTCATGTTATAGAAAAAATATGTTTGAGGCTGTTGATTTATTAACCAAGTTGGTTTGTGTTTGATGGCAGATCTGAATGCATGCAGCATTGCAAATGCATTTAAAAACCTATTGAAATTAATGCTACATTAATTACTGATTCCATGAACACTCTAGCATGTGCTGGTATTAATTGCATCCATTATCACAAAATAAACATCTCTTTATAAAAACAAATTATGCTTCATCTTAATATTCTTGATTTTGATATCCTCCTTCACAGCTGTTCCTACTTCTGTTTCAGTGTTTTTGCTATAAAGAGCCACCTGTTAATTATAACAGTTATTTTGGATATTTTTATCCTTAGGAGAAAAAATCCAACATCTAAGCCAAAAATATAATGAAATATTAATGCTCTGGATTATTATTTTTTTTACCAGAATTACCCCCCTTAAATACATGGAGCTTTTCTCCTCTAATTTGTATGATGAATAAATAGTAAAATGCATTATACTGTTGTTAATATTTTTGCTGTAATAATAACATGTGTGTTCAAAAAATTGTTTGGATGGATATTAAAAGAAGAATTTGCTTAAGATTGCTGTTTCTGTTCTGTGCAAGGGAATACCCTTGATTGGAAGCCCAAAAATCTTGTTTCAAATGGGCTATCTAAAAAATCTGAGAAAGTAGTTTTGCATTAAGCTTTGTTTTCACCTAATGAATAGTTGCTGCCTACCCTGTAAATCTGCCATTTCTTAGTCAGAAATTTCCATGGTGAAAACCTGCAGACAGAGAGAACTCTGTGATTTTTAAAGTACCAGTTTCCTTTGAAAAGGCTCTCATTATAAATCATGCTAAAAGGTTATATTTATTTTTTTCAGACTTATTGTCTTCCAGTTTAGGTGTTTTCAATTACAAGGAGAAAGTTTTTGCTGGAGGAGAGGGTGAATTTTTGATAATTTTCATCTTTACAAACTGAACCTGAGTTTTGCAATTTTTATGTTTTTTTTCTGCCCTGCCCTTTATCACCTGTTAAAGAACCACCTGGACCAAACTTGATCATGAGCCAGTGTGCTGTTATTAACCCCTCTCCACAAACGTCTTAAGAAATCATGTCTGAGGAGAGTGTTCCTGGCAAGGAGAATGTAAGTATCAATTCTTTCACCATAGCACAGTAAGAAAGTCTATCTTGTTGTCCTTTGATCGTTAGCTAAAATGAGATTTCAGCATTAAATGTAGTAAAGACCTGGAGAGTACAGAAAAATGTCATTTTTGATGTTTGATAGTGCTGTGCTTTCTTCTGTTTCTGGAGTGGCATCCACAGCCTAAGGTAGGTGTCTAAACTATACCATCAGGCATTTCAGATGGAATTTAGAGAGGCTTACAATTTAGGAGGAGCCATCTATGTATTTTGGTCTTCTGAGATGGGGATACAAGCACAAAAGGATATCAAGACTTTCTTTCCTGTGTAGGACCACAAATAGAGCCAGCTCTAACAGAAGATTGGAAGCAGGATGACCTGCTGTGTCTGTACTATCTCCCTCGACACTGAACGGGGACACTGCATCTATTTCATGAGGTGATCTTTATGTCTAAATCTTTATATTGACAGATTTTGGTCTTTTTTTGGGTTGTTTTACTCCAGAAAATAAGTATAAGAAAATAGAATGGCAAAGAATTTAATTAAGTTATTGACATTCCTAAAAGAAACCCCCAGCTATTATTATATAATCTATTTTTCCTATCACCTTCCATTACACACACTCGCCTTGCACTAGCTCACTTTTCAGAAGAATGCTGCCATTGCCTACTTCAATTTTGCAGATTTTTCTGTCTCAAATTAGCCCATTCTGTTTTGCCATTTTTTCTTTATATCTAATGTATATTCAGCATACCCTCCAGATCTGTAGCTGATGTTCAGAAGCACTTATAATATTGCTGCTTATTTATCCGGAAGCATAGCACTTACAGCGGTCATTCAGGTATTCAGTTTCAAGGCTTCATCTGAAAAGTTAATAATCAACATTTTTTAACTCCACAGAAGTGTCCTATTCAGACGTTTCTGTACAGAGTGTAAATGCTCTTTTCATGTTAAAGCGGGGACAATTAAAAGGCATGAATCTCTTATAGATGGTTTGGGAAAGTCACTGAACAGAGAAGAGTGGTCGATTCCAGCCCTTGCTCTCAGGACAGCTTTATGCGCCTTGTGTTAGAGTAATGGCTGGCGTTATCACTGAAACAAGTTTTGTTGCTATGATGAAGGCCAAGGACTTTTCTCTCTGGAGTTTCTGGGGCCCTGTAAAGGGATTTAAGGCTTCTAGTAAGCAATTTTTCTAGTCCAAGGAATCTTGTGCTCTTTATAAAGCACTATCCCTTCAAGGAGAGATCTGAAATGTCCTTTGTCCCACATGAACTTCCACCACTGTGTGTAAGGGTGTCCTTTTGTGAGAGAAAAGAGTTGAGTCTGAATCTCCTCGCACGAAGATACTCAAGTGCTGTGTTTTCATAACATTTTAATGAAGTTACTAAACCAGGTCATTCGGGGAACATGGACAATTTTGGGATTTAACAGGTCTGAAAGAGGAAGGGAACCTGTTAGCAGAATAAAAAAAACCTTCCAGCAAAAGCTTGTATTCCTCAAAATTTGGGCATTTAAAGTGTTAAGTGAAGATTATGAAGTTTGTATGTTTTAATGTGTTAGGTGTCTTTGTAAGTTTAACCACTTATTTTCTTTTAGGAGTTAGATCTTTATCAAAAGATATCCCTTGGACTATACATAAGAGAATCTGACTAAGAGAGCACAGTTTGTCAAAGTTACTTTCCAGATTAAAATATACTTCTGTTCTAATAAGAGCTTTTGACTAATGTTTTTGTCTTCTGCTTGGGAGAATGGTTCTGATCTCTACCTTTCCATCGCAGCTCCCTTGCTTAATACTCTATTTTATTTCCTTTAAAATAATAATACCCAAACTGTGGTGTTTATTGTAAACTCTTTTTTCATCAGGAAGTTAAGGTCTTTGAATTATGCTGTCTTTGTGGAGAGCCTAAATAAAAGAGTAGAGTTTATTTGTAAGTCAGATGCTTATTTGTTAGCAATTTCAACATCCACACCAGCAATCTGGAGAAAAAAATCTAATTGTGTATGTGAATAAACGGGATAAAATCTGGGATTGATATGATGAGATTGCTATTGTCTATTAGTACCTAAAGATTATTATTATTTGGAATACAAAGAATTTCTTAGCTTATTTCAGTTAAACATCACTTGAAAAAAACCTTCCTCATGAAAAGGTTTGCTAAGATTTGTAGATAAACAATGAAATTTTGATTTTTGGAGGCATTTAAAATTAGACAAGGCAAAAATTTCAAACTAGATGAAATAGTATGTCTTGTTCTCTCTCCTATGTGTTAGATTCCATGATTCAAGTAGTTTTTATACCAAGCTGACTAATTTAATCAACAAACATTATTATTATGTGCTAATGAATGTATCAACTATAGCTTTTTAATTTGGCTCTAGTAAGTCATTCTGCTACATTATGAAACAGAAATTGGTTGCTATGAGAAACACTAAGTGTATTTTCACAGTAGGCATAGACGGCAAAGCTAGATGTTAAGTAACAAATCAAAATTAGAAACCTTTAAAACTGCAGATATTTTTGGTATATATCAATGTTTTAGTGTAATGAATAAACATAAATTTAATCAGATATTTGTTATCTTTGATAGTATGGTGCTGCTTTCTAAGTAAATTAATGTCTTAGTTGATACATCCAATTTGTTATATGTGCATTAAGTAGTGCAGTAGTCTCTTTTATTGGTACTAGAGTTAATTTATAGTAGAATGGTCTTTGAATTATTATGCTTCTGTTTTTTTATTTGTTGCTATTTTCTCCAGAGTATTGTCTTTAAACATGATATCTTTTGGATTGCTGTCATAATTTGGGTCCTGACATCACCTATCCATACCAGGTTTATCATTAGGAAATCAGCGCTTAACATGAAGAGTTATTTGCCAGATGTGAGATGATATTATATCCTGTTCTATTCAGGGCTGAAAAGTGAAAAACAAATGGGGACAGAAAATATTATTCAGGGTAGCAAAGAGGACTGGAAATAACTTTCAAAGTGTAGACTATGTACCTTTAGAATCTGATGTTCCAAGCAGACATTCAGTGCCAAAAGTTCTGGGCCCCTCAGTTTAAGAAAGTTGTTGAGTTGCTCAAATATGTTCAGAGGACAGCAAGGTTGGTAAAGGGATCTGAAGCACAAGCCCTATGGAGAATGACTGGGGGAGCTGGAGTTGTTCAGCCTGGAGAAGAGGAGGCTTTGGGGAGACCTTATTGCTGTCTATAACTACCTGAAAGGAGGTTGTAGCCAGGTGGATGTTGGTCTTTTCTCTCAGGCCCCCAGTGACAGAACGAGAGGACACAGTCTGAGGCTGCATCATGGGAGGTTTAGACTGGATATTAGGAAAAACTTTTTCACAGAAAGAGTGATTTCCCACTGGAATGAGCTGCTCAGGGAGGTGGTGGAGTCATTGTCCCTGGATATATTTAAGAAGAGATTGGATGACGTACTTAGTGCCACGATTTAGATGATGGGATGGTGTTGGGTAATAGATTAGGTAGTAGGTTGGCCTGGATCTCTATGGTCTTTTCCAACTTTGTTAATTCTGTGATTCTGTGAAAGTTGTGTTCATATGTTTCTAGATTTAATAGTAGCATATCTACAGACTTTCTATATATGCATATATAGCACAGATATATATTTAAAACTTTTTCTTTGGATCAGGACTTGAGAATGTTGATGGTGGTTTGATATTTCTTTTTGAGAACTTTTACATTTCTTTTCCCATACTTCTGCTTCAGTCATGCGTATTACTACCTCAGTTATCAAAATCATTTAATCCTAACTTTACAAACAGGTGAAGGAAAAAATTTTACTTTCAGATATGTTCTTCCTTTGCTTTTCAGAAATGAACTCTTATTCCTGGGCAGGAGGATATTTTACCTCTTATTTCATTCTCCTGTAATATCCAGCTTTTCCTTGACATTAGGAATTATTTTTCATTGTATTGACTTAAAAGACACTTTCAATTATGCTTCAATATTATATTACATATCTACAACTCTGAGAACTTCAGAAGGAATAGAGAAACATCTCAGTTTTTTAATATCCCTCTAAACCAATTACAAGTCAGAGTTTTATATAATCAACATTTGATTGAACATATTAGTAACTGTAATACGTACACATACGTGCTCTGTTTGGGCTTGGATTTCCTGCAGTGCCACTGTTTAAAGATGAGGTGGTGATACAGAGGAATGCCAATACTATTGTTTCTAGAATAAAGGGCTATTGGCAGCATATATTTTGCCATTATTTCCATTTATTCATGGTGAGAGGGAGCAGGGAGAGACAGACTGTGGCCCAATGTCAGTCGAGTCAGATATCAGTTTGAGCTGGTTCACTGGAGACTGTAGACTCTCCAGTGACTCATGACACCTTACTGAGCTCATGCTGTATAATAGTGCAAGCACTATGTACTGGGATGTGACTGTACATTCCTGAAGCAGGTACAATACATGCTAACTACTAGATGGTGTCTTACACATACACAATATATTGTGGAATGATTAATAAATATGCAGCATTTAATACTGATTTGTCTATTAAATCTTAAAAGATACCTCTGTGAAACTTGCTTGAAGTGTTTACAATCTATGTTTGTATTCCCAAAGATACTTTTTGAACGAAGAGGGCTAATTTGATTCCTTTTTTCATTTTCTCCTGTTTGTTTTCACAGGCACAAGGAGTGATCTCATGCTGTGTTTGTATTACTCTAGGAATTCCCTTTTTCACTTTCTGTTAGACACTTTCATTTTCAATTTGTACTTGATTCAGTCATTTAAAGTTTGCAAAAAATTTTTGAGAAATTGAGATACTTAGTATCTTTTATTCAAGGAATGTCTATTATACAAACAAGTGCAGCTATAAAAAGAACCCTCTTCGGGTCTGAAACAGCAACAGCAACATTTAAAGCAGTATGGCTTCAAAAGCAGAAAAGTGCTTTTAGCATATGTGGGCCTATGATAAACTTTAGTCTGATTCGAGATAGAGTATTAAGGAATCTTACAAATTTTTTTAAAACAGTGCAATAGTTAAGTATGAGAAGCAGAAGAGAATGTCATGTAAAGCAAACATCCAGAACCGTGGTTTAGATAGGAATTTAATCTACCTTTATCTGAGCTGTAAGGCCAACTGTGTCCCATTATCCCTGCCAGATGCAGCAGATGTGAGGTGTAAATAAATCAGTGGTGGAGAGGTTGTTTTGGTGTCTGCTTCCTGTCAGAGCTGGCCATGGAAAAGCTACCTAGAGAAAGGTTGATGATGAGCCTGCTGGTGTACCAATAAATAACAGCATGTTTTTTCTTGAGACACTGTTCTAGTACTGGATCGTAGAGAGATTGGTAAGATTAGCTTCATGTTAGTAGTCTCAATTGTTAGTGATGGTCTGGAGAAATCAGCAGACACTGCTCTAGGAGGTGAGCATATTAGAAGACCTTGCTGAGGAGGTATATCATCAAAAAAGGAGCAGACACAGGTAAGAAATCTGGGAAGAAAAAAACTCAGCAGCAAACAGCTCCAACTGGGAAATGGAAACTGTAATATTAGTCTTTTCCAGGCCACTGAGAATGTCACAGGAGTAGCTATCTCAGGTGGTACCAAAGACCATCATTTTTATGGTTTGTTTTAAGATGGTTGTACTTCCTATGCTGATGAAAATTAGATACAGAGATGTAGGGGTTTTTGTATGAAGCATTACAGTTTTCAGATAAAAACTGTTCCCAAACATTACATGAAGCATGTGAATATGCATGCTTTTTAAAGTCTGAAAGAGACTAGTGGATTATGTAGTCTGACTTTTAAGTCAAGTTATGTAGGCTGGGCTTTCAAGTTTTCAGCTCCATCCCTTAAGAACTGTAGCACCTATGAAATGAAACTTAAAATCTTGAAGTCCTTTTAATAGCAGGAGTGATGATAGAGTGAAATGTGTCTAACTAGCTCTGGCAGTGGCTCTTTTGAAGATGAAAGTAGTTTCCCTCCCTCCTTCTTTAGCCCTAGTGGGGTGCACATTGTCTAGAGTGGAAAAGATCTTCCCTAAACAGGACATGTGAAAACTTTACTACCTTGACCATGTGAGTAAGGCAAACCAGACAGACTTCTGGAGAAAAACTGACTTCCTTCTCAGTAACACATCAGAGTGACAGTTTGCTAGTATATTAATGTGTCTTCCCCAGTTTGGAAAATTTCCTTTTTGAAGAAACTGTAGACATGAGAAGAACAATATCCCCATGTTCTAGATTGGACCTGCTTTATCTATGCAAGGGCATCTGCATATGGGTTGGCCTATATTTCTACAGGTGACCTGAAGCATGAGGTTTAATTATAACTGCATTCCCAATCTTTTGCTGGATATACTAGGAACCTGTTGAGGATAATATAGATAGTGTGGTCCCTTCCTAGTGCTTTTCTGCAGGTGGGGACTGCAGATTTCAAATGGTTGGAGGCTGCAGTGGCAACTGTGTCTACCCTGCTTAGACAGCTGTATAACACCAGATTAAAAACATGCTAGAATGTATCTTCCCAATGCAGGTTTAAAAATATTATGCAAGTGCATGACTAATTTGCCAAGTGCCTTAACTTCATTCTTATTCACTGTCATGATTTAACCCCACTTGGTACCTAAGCATAACCTAGATGTTTGCTCCTCCCCCACATGGGGATGGAGAAGAGAAATGGAAGGGTAAAAGTAAGATAAGTCGTGTGATGAGATAAAACCAATTTAATAGAAAAAGCAAAAAACATGTGCAAGGAAATCAAAACAAAGCTGCAGCTGGATCCTTACAAATCTATGAGGCCTGATTGGATTCATCCCAGAGTCCTTGAAGAGTTGGCTAGTATTATCACAAATCCTTTCACGATGCCTTCATTGCTTTCAAGTGCTTTAAGCAGTCTTGGGAATCCAGAGGTCTCAGTTGGCTGGAAGCTGGCAAATGTCCCAATTTTTGAGAAGGGGAAGAAGGAAGACCTCAGAAACTACAGGACTGTCAGTTTCAGTTCAGTGCCTCGTAAGATTATAGAGAAGATTATTCTGGGAAGTATTGAGAAATGCCTAAGAGACAACACAGTCACTGGTCACAGCTAGAATAACTTAATGAAAGAAAAGTCCTGCTTATCAAACCTGGTTTCCTTTTATGGCAAAGTAACACATCTAGTTGATCAAGGGAAGCCAGATGATATAATCTTTTTGGATTTCAATAAAGCTTCCAGTACTTTCTCTCACAGAATCCTTCTGGACAAAGTGTCCAGTACACAGTTGGATAAAGACATCATGTGGTGGATGAGCAGTTTGATTACAGGTCAACCACAGAGAGTAATAGTGAACGGGGTCACATCAGACTGGTGGCCTGTAACTAGTGGGGTTCTGCTGGGCTCCATCTTAGGCCCTGTGCTCTTCAACATTTTCATAAATGACTTGGATGTAGGACTGAAAGGGATACAAAGCAAGTTTGCAGATGACACAAAACTTGGAGGAACTGTTGACTCCCTCAAAGGCAGGAAGGCTCTGCAGAGAGATCTTAGCAAATCATAGGACTGGGCAACCACCAAGAATGTGAAGTTCAACAAGGGAAAGTGACAGATTCTGCACCTGGGATGGAGGAACCTTGAATGTTAGTACAGACTGAGGAATGAGATGCTGCAAAGCAGTTCCGTGGAAAGGGACCTGGAGGTCCTGGTCGATGACAAGTTGAATCTGAGTCAGCAGTGCCCTGGCAGCCAGGAGGGCCAACTGTGTCCTGGGAGACACCAGGCAAAGCTTCACCAGCCGGTTGAGGGAGGGGATTGTCCTGCTCTGCGCTGGTGCAGCTTCACCTTGAATATTGTGTGCAGTTTTGGGCACTGAGATATAGGAAAACCCTAAGGCATTAGAGAGCATCCAAAGTAGGGCAACAAAGATGGTGAAGGGCCTTTAGAAGAAGCTGGATGAGGTAGCGTTAAAGTCTGTTGAACCTGGAGAAGAGGAGACTGAGGGGAGACCTCACTGCAGTCTACCACTTCCTTGTGAAAATAAGAGTCACTGATCTCTTCTCTGTGTTGACCAGTGACAGGACCCGAGGGAATGGCCTGAAGTTGTGTCAGGGGAGGTTTAGGTTGAATATTAGAAAAGGGTTCTTCACCCAGAAGGTGACTGAGTGCTGGAACAGGCTCCTCAGGGAAGTGGTCACAGCACCAAGCCTGACAGAATTCAAAAAGTGTTTAGATGATGCTCTCTGGCACATGATCTGACTCTTGGCAATGGTCCTGTGCAGGGCTAAGTGTTGGATGATCCTTGTGGGACCTTTCCAACTCATCTGATTCTGTGAAAGAGTTCATTCACCACTTCTCATCATCAGGCAGGTATTCAGCCATCCGGAGGAAAGCAGAGCTGTATCATATGTAGCATTACTTGAAAGATAAATGCCACCACTTTGGACATCCTCCCCCTTCTTCTTTCTTTATTCACCTGTTATTGCTGAAGATGATGGCATATGGTATGGAATACTCATTTGATCAGTTGAGGTCAACTGTCCCAACTGTGTTCCCTCCCAGCCTCTTGCACATCCCAACCCTCCTTGCTGGCAGGGCGGTGTGAGGAGCATAAAGGACCTTAACACCAGTAAGTGCTGCCCAGCAATAGCTAAAATATCCCTGTGTTATCAAAACTGTTTCCAGCACAAATCAAAAACAGAGGATCATACAAGCTATCATGAAAAACATTAACACTAGCATAACCAAAAGTAGTGCATTTACAAATAAGTTTTAGGGAATCTGATATGACACATGAACTATACTTATTGCAGCTTACGTTGCTGAATGTTTTTAAAGCTTACATGAGTATGCTTTAGACCTTGCTCATTGCTACTCTAACCCTATTGGTTGTTTTTCACTGTCCAACAGAGAAGTATTGATTTCTCTTTCAGTCTAGTTCATTAATTCTCATAATCTGCAGTTTTGGGAAGTCTAATGCTTTGGTTAAATGGGGCCTCCACTTCCTGCCTCTGCTTTCCTTTTCCTGTTGGTTAGCAAATTCTGTCTACCTTCCCTTTCCCTATTTATAGCTAAACTTCTGTCTGTGATAAATCATGGAGGAATACAAGGTTGATTAAATGTTGTTCTGAGCTCAACAATATTGTTGTGAATCAGTTGGGGTAAAGAGTTCAGCATGACACCAAAATATCTGTTTTGTGATGTTTTTGGATGGAAGCACTCTGCACTGATTAGTCAGCAGTATACTGCCTATCATTTGTTCCTCTATGGATATTTTCAGAATATGTTAGGTGTTGTCTAAGATAAAACAATGATCAAAGCCTCTTTTTTTCTGTGTGTGCTTCTTGATACTTTCTGAGGCAGAAAAAAGAGTGCTCTGGTTGCAGTTGCAAAAAAGCACAAAAGTACTAAAACCCCACAACTACAATTTTAAGTGTCGGTACTGAGAAACCGTGTGGATTCCATGTTGCTGGTGAGTGAGAATTTTGTGTACCATTTTCACATTGAAAGAGAAAATGAAGTTTCATAAAATATTATGGACTCAGTACTGATATTTTGGTTTTGTTAAATAAAATTTTGTGGCTTTTTAGTTGATCAACATTTTTATCTTACATTGTCTTTCTGTTTCACAGCTATATTAAATCTTCCTTAGTGTTTTCTGCAACATTTTTCAGACATCCTAAATGAAGTCGGCTTGACCAATATACCTTTCAACTGAACCTTTCCTTTTTTTTTGTCATGGAAACAGAATTGAGTTTAAAGATGACAAAGAGGTACTCAACTTGACAGAAAAACGGAAGATACTCAGCATCCATACAGTCATTTATTGCCACAATTAATATCCTTAATGTATTTTATTGGAACAAATAAATTGTTTCAATAAAATGTAGAAGTTATTTGCATGTGTTTCATATTAAAATCAGTTTATTTTATCGTACGCTGGACTATAAGAGCCACTATGGCTTAAAAGGTCCAGTGGACAGAGTCCTGTTGGACTTTTTTTAAACAGAATACTGTAATACACCTGATAATATGGAATATGTATTAGAATCTTCAAGAAAATCTGAGTGAACAGTGAGATCCTTTTGATATCTGTACTGCTGGTAGTGGCATATTTCCATTTTCCAGCAGTGTCAATAGTGCTGCCTTTTGTTTTGTTCTGTATTCAAAGTCTTGAGTCTGTTAAGATCCAGCTTGTCTTTCTACACAGCATGCTGTGCTCTGCAGAGATTTAAGCTAGCTGCAAAGAATTGCATAACCATGTTTAAGTTAGGTGAAACTTTATGCTATGTATATGTACATTAAAAATTAGACATGAATATATATAAATACAGCCCTCCTGATTTCCTCCTTTGAATCTGAACTCCAGCTATGAAATGCCATGCTAGACTTTTTCTTTTCTCCACTGCAGAATTATTTTCAACTCTTCCAATACTTTCTAGCCTCAGAGCTGTCAATTCTTCTGAAGCTGCTAGATTTCCTTTTTTTGCTATCTTGTTCCATATCCTGGATGGGATCTGTTGTCTTGTCTTCCAGGACAGTAATCAAAACTGTATTACTATTCCAGAAAAAATGCAAAGAAATGGAGTTCTACAAATTAAAACTCTCATTTATTTCTTTTAGACATTGTTACTGCATAGCAGTTGTAAAACATTTGTCAAGTTACTATAGAGAAATCTAGAACTGACATAAATATAAAATGATAAATATACTCAGTGCTATCCATTATTTATCCTCTTTCAAATCTCAAAATAGTCAAATGACATATTTTTATTGTTACAATTTCAAAGGAGAGGCAGTAGGCAGTTATCTTCTTCCTGATAAGTCCAGACCATAACATTGCTTCCTGCAAGCTATCTGTCAGCCCTAAGATCTGAATATGCAGAGGTTTGATTAGTCCATCATTATATTTACCTGGTGGTTTAAATTATAATGTTTTATTAGATTCATGTCATGCCATTCATTATGAATTCATTATGAATTGTAACATATTTTAGTACTACATATTTATTTTAATTGATTTGTTTAATTTAAGCTGGTGAATGGTACAGGCTCAGGAATATTTCATTAATATTTTATGTCTGAAGAAGTGATTTCAGAACCCAGTGTGGCAGTGAAAATAATTTTTATCTTTTCTTCAAAACTGTAGATAACCTGGATATGTGGTTGAAAAAGTCCTAGATATAACCTCTGGCTGAATTTGTTAAGGAAGAGAAACATTTTCCTTTTAAATATGATATATTGGTGATTGCAATTGGATATGGTTTGACGAACTGCTTATCCATAACTTCAGTGCTAAAGTTCTTCAAGCTTTGGAATCAGTCCTAACCAGAAAGAGTAAACACTTTTAAGTAATGATCTTATCCTTCAGAGCATTTTGTGAAACTAATGCACAGATTCACACTAGCTAATCTTATTGCTTTTATGTGGGAAGCCAATGCATCCTGTATTTATAGTCCATGCCATCCAAAATAACTGGCCAGGGTAGATTTGTGGGAAGTACAAAAAAATGATTGTAAGCAAAGTGAAGGGGTGTTGTGGTGTGTGTTTGTACAATTGTACTGGGACACGGCAGTCTCCATGGATAAGCTATGCTTTGATACTTCTGCCCTTAGCCCCCACTGCCAGGCTTTTCGGGCAACACATGCAGCATCAGCCAGCTCTGGACTCTCACTGGTGACTGGAATTTTGAGAAGGAATGATTTTGTAGTACCAGCTGTTACCTGTCCATAATGAATAAACTATTTGTATATATAACTATCCATACTTTCTAGAGTTTAAATGTGATAGAGACACAATGTTGCCGCTTTCGTGGTACTTTTTCAAAACAAATTTCTGCTGCAGTTTCACAGTCATACTTCTGCATATGGCATGTGAAGTAAGTGACAGCTACTGACCATTTTGGTATATTTTTTTTCTGTAAAACTTAAGAAGCTTCTGAAAAGTAGAGGTCGTTGCAGGAACAGTTTGCATTGTTCACACAGAGAACAATGCAACCTCTCTAAACAATTGAAATCTACCAGGCTACCCTGCTTCTTCATCTACAACTAAAGAGATGTTTTAGTTCATCATGATCCTGAGGTCACCCAAGTTAGATTTAAATGAGCTAATTCAGCTGTAGGAAGAACAGTAATTTAATGGATGTTGAACTGTGAACAACATTCTTCTATAATTAGACTGCTGTCAGGAACTGAGTTAGTGCAAGAAGTTGAACAAAACATTGAAATCTACATTATAGTGTATCTAACGAGTGGCTCAAAAAGCATAGAGCTCTGGTAATTTCTCACTAGTAAAACAAATTTTTTACTAGTGCACTGTGCTGAAGAACTAGGTAGAAATTTTGAATTATTTCATTCTTTGTTGCTTTTAAAGTTCATTTTAAGTAATTAAAATTTCTGTGTATGTGAATTGGAACAGGCAAACCTGTTTCTCTCAAGTTATGAATTTTACAATTTCTAAAATTATTGACTTTATTGAATAGTGTCAGCAGAAGTTGATGGAATTACATCTATAAAAAAACCAACACAAACTTATGTGTTCAAAAAGGCTTGTGAAAATAGACAGCCAGGTAGAGAAGGAAAATTCTCAAAATGTACTAGTGGGAAGTAGTTATTACAAAATACCAAACAATCTATCCATTCAGATTCCTTGTATGTCCTGTGTTGTGAACTGTTTCAGTTGGAAATGTTGGTTTTCTTCACAAAAAAATCTATCAACCCACAAGACTTTAGGAAACCATAAAAAATTAATTTTATTGTGTATGGAAAAATGTAGGGGGGGTTGTAATACCTTTTAAATCTGTGGGATTTAAAATATCTTATTGGTATATTTAGACTTTAGTATTTGTTTATTTCAGGTTTTAAAAGCAAAATTTCACCAAACATTGAATGTATTATTTTTAAGTTTTAAACTTTGACAATTATATTTACACACAAACGTTATAACATCTTCTTCTTCATCAATATCTCGATAATGGCCTGGTCAAAATGTGAAACTGCTGCAGATACATAGTTGTAGAAGAGGCTGTGGTGAAGTTTATGGTTGTATGACCAAATATTTATGAATACCTGAAAGAATTGTCTAAGGGTCTAGATATTTCAGAAGTGTCTACAAGTCCTCTTTGTAAATATAAGTGATGGAGTAGTTTTGCTCTTGGGAAATAATATTTTGTTGTTACATCTGAAGATTTGAAGCATTTCTATACTGTTTTTTTAATTTTAATGCTCTTTGCATACAATTTGGGTATGGGGGAGAAGGGCAAGCTCAAGTGACTATATGTATTTGGAAAGACAGAACTGCCAATGAAGGAGAAAAAAGCCTGAAAATATAAACTTGTGGCTGAAATTTCACAAGGAGAAATGCAGATGTGCTATTATGAAGCTGTCAGTTTTAGTAGACAATGAGATGTCTGTCAAAAAATAGGTAGTAGGTGGCTCATTTTCTATCTGTGTTACCTGAAGTGCTGATTACATCAGAATCACAGAATCACAGAATATTCTGGTTTGGAAGGAACACTGTGTCCAATACAATGCAGGGACTAAATTGGAACTATTCTGAATTAAGTGTTAATATAATTCTTTATGGAAATAGCATCAAATAAAGTCTATGACAAAACATTAAATAAATACTTACCTAAGTTTTACATATATATTTACATAGTAAAGGAGATCTTTAGACATGCTAAAGGAAAGAATAAAAACCCAAATTCACAACAAAAAACCAGGCAATCTATTGCCTGTCCAAGTGACTTGACACTTCTAAATTTTTGAAGTAAGGAAGTGATTAGTTGAGGTATTCTACTAAAGAAAGAGATGAAATTTCTGTTCTTTTTGGAGACAAATGAATACAAAATATACCTCTGGTCATAACTGAAGGTAATTTCTTAACGTATGGCTTTCTTTAGCTTAGCTTAGATATCAGGTATGATTTTGTTTTGCTTAAAGTTCTGTAGAAGAATGAAATGTCTCAGTTGTTCCTGTCCTTCCATGGAGCTAAATTCTCCAGATAGTCTTCTGAGAAAGTGGCATGGAAATTGGCAGAGCCTCAAATGGTATCTGAAAGGATGTCTTTAGTTGTCTTTACACAGGAAAGCCTTGTTTTAGTTTTGAACTTGTTTGAGGTTTTGTTAAGTTTGCACTTAAAAGGTTAGTAATAGTATACTTCCATATTCTCCATAGTCACTAATATATTTAGTCATCTACTCCTTCTTAATGTTGATCAAAGTTTTTTATAATTTAGGAATAATCGATAGCTGGATTCCTGCTTGACTAATAGTACTTGAGATTTCCTGCTACTTTAAATACTTGAAAGTGTTAAAAATATTTAAGTTATTCAAAAGAGAAAACCAAATATTTCAATCCTCTCATTGATGAGTACTGTGTATAGGTAGGAAGCTTTGTTGTTAGGAACAACAGCTGGAATTTTTGATTGTTATGATTCAGTGCATATAAATTCTTTAAATTAAGCTGTGAAATCTTTTGCATTAGACTTATTTTGGACAACCAAATCAATCTATCAACTCTACTGTCAAAACCACAAATTTAATAATTTTACTAAAAACATAGTAGCAGAATTGGTAAGGCATCCTCTGAGAGTGTTGTGTCCATACATACTTATGATATAATATGAAGGTAATATTCTGCCTCAGACATCAACATTCTAGCATCTAGGGAGCTTCATACCATTTCCATAGAATTGGTGTTTTAAACCAAATCTTTTTCTTATATCTTCTCTGTGTTTTTAGTTTTATTGTGTTCCAGATCTAATATTACTGTACATCTTCCATCACTGCCTATGCCACATCTAATGAGGATTTCCCCAATAAAGTGAAACATTTTCCTTTCTCTTGTCAACTTTTTGATGTATATAGATAAGGAAAAATTGCTCAAGTTTTCCTGCAAAAACAAGTTTCATGGTGCCTTTTGATTAAACAAGTTCATCAGCCTAGAACAGGTTTTGTTGTTTTGGCTTCTCTTCTGCCCTGTATGCTGTATGTGTATGTCCCACTGCCACAAGCTTCAGAAAATCAATGGGGGAAAAAAGCTCCTATTTGTGTTTTCCTGAAGCCTTCAGGAAGTTTTGTTTATGTTGTTAAGTTTTGAGATTTTTAGAAGGCCAGAGTTTTCTTTTGTTTTCAGAACATGACATGCAGGTATGTGCAAATGCCATGTGATGTAGGTAGTCAAAAGATGCAATGATTACAGTAACAAAAGTTTGATTTAGGGTAGCAATGGAAAGGCTCAAATTTACTTGATGAAGTGTCTGAATAAGGAAAAAAGATGTGGCTAAATTTATAACTTTAATATCTGTCAGAGATAGCCATGTCTCAGGACTTGGTCATAACTGGGATCTATTAGACAAATAATCCTGCAAAAGTCAGGCGGTGTTATTAGACCACTGGCTCAGAGGACAGTGCTGTAACGTTCATATGTGAAGCTACAGATGGCAGCTTAGTTAAGCTACCTCCCTGCCAGGTACCTAAAACTTTGTTTTCTGTAAATGGCCATGTCTAATTGGATTTAAAATTAAAATATGACTGCTTCACTGGACTTGAAACTATCTACAGACTAGAAAAACTGTGGACAGAAAAAAAAACTTGGCTGTTTGCTTGCTTTCTATATTGTGCTTTTCTTTTCTGTATGCCTCAAAGTACTGTGTGATGTTTCACCTGAATTATGGTGATTGTCTTCCATCTGAACTTGTGCAGATGGGCCATCTGGCCAACCCTGAAATCTTTGAATTTATGAAATCCCATATCATGATTTTCCAAATAAGTGTTGCATTTTGTTGTAACAGAGGAAATTTAGCTGTTTCTTAACTCAAAGTGTTGTGCAAAGTCTGAGACTTTCCTTTTGATATATCATAGAATTGATCACAGTCTTAGAATCCCTTGGGCAAATGTATTTGATTTCCTTTTAGTTGAGTACAAGTGGATTGGATATTAGACAACTTTGTCTTCATGCCCTGGAAGGGTCACTTGCAACAAAACAGTTATGACCAAAAATAGGAATGGCTATAGGTAAATGTTCACTTTACTAAATGCCTAAAAATCCACGGAAGAGTGTGAGCCACATTTATTCTGCAGAGGTGCAAATGCTATTATGAATAATAAGTTTATGTAAAAAAGGGATTAAAGAGGACTTTAGTAATGGAAATCAAAACTGGAAATTGCAGAGAACCTATAAGGGAAGGACAGAAGGTGAAATCTATAGCCAGCAACAATAAGAAAAATAACAGGATTAAATATATGAAGAACAAGACAAATCCTGACAATTTTATTAGAATGTGGCTGGATAGCAATAGTAGAATTGATTGTGTGAACACAGGAATGGCAGACGTTCAATAAATACTTGTATTTGATGAAGAGGGGGGAAGTAACATGGTGATATAATATGCTTTGCTTTCCAACAGTAATTAAGGAGATTAAGTAACAGCTACTAAACTAGAAATTTTTAAATCAGCTGGTCTCAATAACTTCCTTCTTACAACCTGGCAGAACTGCTCTCTCTGGCAGTTTAACAATTAAGCCCTTTTTTCCAGTCACTTGATACTTTTTCATCTTTTCATGCACTATTACAGATACTGAGTAAGCTCTCAGCAGTACTCTGGACATTATACATAACCTATTTAAATCTCCCATTAGTAGTAAAACATCATTCCTTCATATGTTGTTTAGCACATCTCTTACTGAGCTGTAAAATACTCCTTTCTCCTCATTCATCACATTTTCTTTGAGCTATAAAATTGTATGAGAGTCGTCTTTGCATTTGGTGTAGAAAAATGTAATTTCGTTTTCTATTCACCATGTTTAATTGTGCTACTGGTTTTGCTGAGACCTTTACTAAGAATGTCTGGGAATAAAAGACAGATAAAGTAGTTATCTTATTGTCCGTCTGGCTTTATGATCTAACTAGCATTCCGAGTAAGTTGAGAGTTTGTAGTAATTGTGCTGAACCTATTTGTACTCCAAGGTAACAGGCAAAATCTATCGGCAAGAGAATACAGTTTGGGATATCAGTATCATTGCAGCTATGATTTTTATCTTTCATATTCTCTACATACAACTTTGAGCGTAATTATTTTTTTCTCCTTAGCATGTTACATGTAGTGCATTATTATGCTATTAAGACATCTAGAATAATATTTTTGCCTGTACTTTCAGTGTAGTCAGGACTCAAGCATATTTCAGAGTACCATGCTGCCTGTTTGACACTTGCTGGAAAGAGTCTCAACCACAGAACACCCTTCTTTAGATAAAATCTCTTCAAAATATTCAGTTAAACCATGTTTATCATATTAGCCTATCAAAATAAGAAGGAAGAAGGAAGAATGCTTGGTTGCTAAATCCTGGAAAATGTTACAATACCCTAATGAAATGGCATTTGCTGTTTAGCAATACCCAGAAGCTATTCTTAACATAAGTCTGTCTTGAATACTGTAAATTTCTGGCAGGAAAGTTATTATGAAATTTATGGAAATATGTAAGTAGAAGTGGAAAGAAAATTAAAATAATACCTCAAACCAAATATGACCAAGCTCAGAAGCTGCAGGGGGATCACAGCAAATTGGTTTGTGTAGATCTTGGGCAATTGTGTTTCTGCATGTTGGATTCACTAAAAAGTGGATTGAGCAGCTTCTGCTTTTGCTCTCAGAAATATTTCACATGGAAATGGTTTTTCTTGCCCATTTCTTTTTCCATCTCTCTCTAGTCCTGCCTTGTACCCTCCTGTCCCATTTTCTTAATCATTAATTCCTCCAAAAGGAAGTTTTAGTCTTATTTCTACCAGAACTGTGACTGCTTGCTACTGTTTAAGTATCTATATAACTTGTATATGATTTCTCCTGCTGGGATGATAAAACAGAATGAGATGATGACTTTTGTAGTACATGCCCAAACTCTGGAGTTGTAGTCACTGAGAGACATAGTGCTTTTTTGGGCCTGGATAGAAAATATGAAATCTAGTCAGATATTTGAGATTAATTTCTGCTGCATATTACTTTCTGCTGCTGAGTTTAGATATAATGGTACTCAGTTTATTTAAGGGAAAGAAGGTAAATTATCTACAAGCTCTATCTTACAGCACTTAAGACAACCCTTACTTACTTTGCTTTTCTAGCATTCAATGTCATGAAAGGTGTACAATTTTTAGTGGTGTTTATTCACTGCCTTCATCTCTCACCCATTCATTTACTCTCTTTGGGGGCTGTAACCAAGAGGAAGATGATACTGTGACAGAAATAATAAATCCAAGTGCTGGGTTTTGCACTTTGGCCGCAATAACCCCATGCAGAGTTATAGGCTGGGGTCGGTGTGGCTGGAGGATGGACAGGTGGAGAGGGACTTGGGGGTGCTGGTTGATAGGAAGCTGAATGTGAGTCAGCAGTGTGCCCAGGTGGCCAAGAAGGCCAATGGCATCCTGGCCTGTATCAAGAATAGTGTTGCCAGTAGGACCAGGGAAGTTATCCTTCCCTTGTACTTGGCACTGGTTAGGCCACAGCTTGAGTACTGTGTCCAGTTCTGGGCCCCTCAGTTTAAGAAAGATGTTGAGTTGCTGGAGCGTGTCCAGAGAAGGGCAACGAGAATGGTGAAGGGGCTGGAGCACAAGCCCTATGAGGAATGGCTGAGGGAGCTGGGATTGTTCAGCCTGGAGAAGAGGAGGCTCAGGGGTGACCTTATTGCTGTCTATAACTACCTGAAAGGAGGCTGTAGTCAGGCGGGGGTTGGTCTCTTCTCTCAGGCTCCCAGAGTCAGGATGAGAGGACACAGTCTTAGGCTGCATCAGGGGAAGGTTTAGGTTGGATATCAGGAGGAACTTTTTCACAGTGAGAGTGATCCCCTACTGGAATGGGCTTCCCAGGGAGGTGGTGGAGTCACCGTCCCTGGATGTGTTTAAGGGTAGGTTAGATGATGAACTTAGTGGTATGGTTTAGATGGTTTAAATGGTTTAGATGGTATAGATGTTAGACTGACGTTGGGTAGGTTGTTAACCTAGGTAAAGGTTGGACTTGATGATCTCCATGGTCTTTTCCAACCTTATTAATTCTGTGTAATCTGTTACATAACAATGGGACAATCAATAATAAAATATAAATGTATAAAATAGAAGCACCAGAGCTAGAATTTGGACAATTTCAGTTTAGAAATAATGTAGAGTATGTAAGTTAGACACTTATTGAAAAAGTGTATTTCCATAATTTTTTTAAATAATATTTTAATTCAAAGAATAATTAACTCTCGTCTGTGTCTAAGTGGAGATCAGATTAGGGGATATTTATATTTAGCCTTATCTATGAAGACAATTCAAGGTCTCTATTTCCTTTATAGTATGAATGATACTTCTTACTACACTGTTTTCATGAACAGTTTTCTTCTGCTTCCAAGTGACACAAGCGTCTTTCTTTTTTTTTTTTCTGCATTCCACAAGAATCTAATGAGTTTCAAAAAAGTCCAAGTGCAAGATCCTGCATCTGAATTAAGGCGATCCCAGACTGTGAGAAGGACTCATTGAGAGTAGCCCTGTGGAGAAGGACTTGCGAGTTCTGGTGGATGAAAAGCAGGACATGACCTGGCAATACATGTTGCCTGAAGGGCGAGATAAGAAAATTGAGAAACACGGAATGAAGAGGAGAAATAGCTTTACTGGCAAAGTCGGTGATCCAAAAGAGGAATATCATAATAATCTCTTCATTTTTATAACTTTCAGAGTGCCTTCCCCCCATACTATCCAATTAAAGTCCATCTTACTACTATGTCCCTTAAGCATCCAACAGAACCATCCGTTGTTGCCTATCTCCATCCCAGTCCAGCCCTTGGTAGCCCTGGAAGCCTAACTTTATGTTTTGTCTTATACCCCACTTATTGATACAAAAGAATGCAAACATGTGGAACACAGGCTCTTCTGGCCCTTAGTATTCCAAGTTATCCAGCTACCTAAATTCCAGCTAAAGGAAATTCCCTCAAAATATTAGGCATATTAGGCATCATACACACTCACAGCCCAGAAGGCTAACTCTGGTGGTACATTTTTGAAAGCTGGGTTTTTGGGCCTAATTTTTGAGAGTTTTAAAGTTAGCATAAGTGATTCTGTCTCTCTGGCAAAGCTCGAAGTCAGCCTGGAAAATTTCTGTTTGAAGAACAGCAAAAGCAAAAGTAAACAACATCCTAGTTCTCAAAATATTGGTGGAACTTTCTCAAAATGCATCTGTAAGCAGCTTGGGACCTTTCAAGGTAGTTTGGATCTCTTGTACAATAACAGCGATTTGCCTTTATCAAACAGGTGCTGTTTTTGTAGGGATGGTTTCTCATGCTTTTCTGATCAACAGCTTTGCCCAGTATCAAAGTAATAGGGCAAGTTCTCAAAATAAAAACAGATGAGCTAATGATTCAGCTCATCCAATAACATAGTTAAAAACAATTATATGGACCAATAAAGATATAACATGCTATTTTCTAAAAAGTATAAAAAGCTGTAAGTTTTCTCATTGAAAAATGGCTTCCTGGATGAAACCTTGTCTCGTGTGCTTTCTAAGATTGCTGGCTTTAACTATGACAGCTAACCATATTCTGGGCTGCACCAAAAGAAGCATGGCTGGCAGGTTGATGGAAGTGACTCTGCCTTTCTACTCTGCCCTTGTGAGACCTCACCTGGAGTTTTGCATCCATCTCTGGCATCCTCAGCACAGGAAAGATGTATAGCTCTTGGAATGGGTCCAGAGGAAGGCCACAATGATAAACACAGAGCTGGAGCACCTCTCCCATGAAGACAAGCTGAGGTAGTTGGAATTGTTCAACTTGGAGAAGGCTCCCAGGAAAATCCAGGGCTCCAGAGCTGCCTTCCAGTGTGTAATGGGACTTTTAGAAAAGAGGTAGAGCAAATTTTTACATGGGTAGACAGTGATGGTACAAGGAGGAAAGGTTTTCTATTAAATGAGATTTCGATTAGCTATTTGAGGCACTGGTAGGGGTTGCCCAGAGTGGTTGAGCATGCACCATGTGGATGAAACTGTTCAAGGCCAGGTGGAATGGGGCTTTAAGTAACGTGATTTAGTGGGTGGCATCCCTGTGCATGGCAGGGGCATTGGAACCAAATGATCTTTATTTCCAACTCAAGCTTTTCTATGATTCTATGATCCTATAAATTCTTAAATTATTTTCATCCACTTCACTTAAATATAAGTGAGTATGAAGTATCATCTCCAAACAAGGTATTTTCCTTTATGCTGGCTACTTGTGGATAATGGAAATGCACTCAGACATATTCAAATAAAAGTGATATCTTATTTTGTGTCTAATGAAGTATCTGTTTAATTAGTCTCCATGTGGAACATTTTCCCCCCTCCCTATCATATTTTTTATTCCGTCACATGGAGGTATTTCTTAAAATAGTCCTTACTGTCTCTTGGAAACTAGGCTTATGAGAGGTAGATGAACAGATTTGCATTGTTCCCTTTTATCACCAAAATGAGACCAGGAATTCTGTAAGTGTTTAGCAGTAGAATGAGAAAATACAAGCATAAATATATCCTGTGTTTGTTAATGCAGATACCTCTCTTATATTTATTCACCTAGTGAATCCTTCCTCCTTCAAAGAAGGAATAGAGAAGTGCTCTTGGCTTTTGTTTGCACTGCAGATCTGTTGTGCAAATGAGATCTGTCATGCACTGTGTATTAGTTCTATGTGCATGATACCCACTGTTGCAGAAAGCTTATTAGCAGGAAGGGCAAAAGAAACGATTACTAGAATACCAACCATGCTTTAAATCAAAAGTGTGGAGTGAGGCACACCAGAATGAATAGTTTTATCCATGTTGCAAACTTTATTTTAAATATTACCCAAGGATAATACAGGACATACCATAGAACACATTTTTGTCACATTATATTCTAGAAGTGATTTTAAACGGAAACAGTACATCATAGTCCATGTGGCATCAGGGCTGCTTGAAAGATGGATTTAATAGCATAATTAAGATTCAGACAGCTCTAGGTCAGAATATTTTATATTTTTGTATTGGTGATATACTGAATGGAATTTGGTTTCTTTTATCAGGCATATTATCTGGTAATATTTAGTATGTTAATTTTGTTAAGTGTAGCTGACACTTATTGCATATTTTTTCTCTTATTTTTTCTGTTTTAGGAATTTATAAGGAATGGTCTAAAGGGTTTAGGGAGGCCTGTGGTGCTAGAGATAGGTTTCGGGGTCTTGCTAAGTTTGGGATTTCCACATACTTCACTTTGTAGACATGGATATTTTAACATGACTTGTAATATGTTGTGGTTATCCAACTGGCAGGTGGTGAAGCCATGCACAATAAGTGACCTGTCTTTTTCTACCCATGTGGGATTGAAGTGGTGAAAAGTATTGCTACCAGATGTAGGAGCAGGAGAGCTTACTATCAGCAGGGATTTAAAGTGACTAATTATAGACATATGGTTTTAGCCAAAGACTGTACTGTGACTGTCCTTCTGTTCACTGTGGTTGTTTCTGTCTTGCCTGGTTTGATCTATTAATTTATTAATTCATTCCATTAAGGCACTGTTAGCTGTGTGGGTTGTTGATGAATTCATGGAACTGTGCATCATCACTTGAACCTTCAATGTCTAAGAGATTCACTCAGTTTAACTTAAATTACCTGGTCACAGAGTGGGATCAAAGTTCATGTGCTCCCTCATCCACATTTTCTTGTCCGTATTACTATTAATAGTCTGCCTATAATTTATCTGCTTGCATTCATAGTGAACTTGGAACACCTACACATTCCTTCTGTTCTTGAAGTGGATTTATGTTGAGACATTATGTTGAGACATGACTCTGGTAAAGAGTCGTGCACAAGGGATGATGCTGTATGGCAGGTGGACTGTGAATAAACCACTACACACTTGGCACAGTAATTTTTTTCTTCTAAGGCCTTCTCAAGATGACCCTTGGATGAAAGACTTCATCTGTAAACTGTACATATGAGACAAGTTTGATTGTGGTTGCAAAGGCTAAAATTGATCTTGATCGTTTTTGAGAGGCAGTATTACCAAAAAATTCCATTCAGACAGCCATTAGAGAGGTGATTAGAGCATCAAGACACACTCTTGGGAAACAGAGGAACTAACTCTGAAAGATTAAATGCACTTCATTGACCTTTTGTCAGGTTGTGTCACTATGTCATCAGATCCACAAACATATGCAGGACTCTACTGAAATCTGGCCAATTCAGTCAGCTGGATCCCAGCCTTGTGGGATAGAAATAGGAATGTTGCTTCTCCCTACCTACCCCATTTAGCTCTGCTTTACTGTCACTGCTGTGCTGTCTACAGCATGACTTGCTTCTCAACAATGAATTTCACTGTGACACCAGTTGACGTAGGATATTAGATGTAGCCTATTAGAGGTTTGCAGTTTTGGAGGAGGCATATGTCTAGAACAGCATTTGAAAGTACTGTCCAAATGTACACTTAAAATTTTTTGCCCTGCTATAACTCTGACCACTCACGTGCACATAGTCAACCAAAAAGATTAACTTGGTATTATTATTTATTCTTTACAGAATTATTTTTTGATTAATTTTAGAAATAATTACATGAGAAGAAAGAAAATGTATGGAAAATTGGGTAAAAAAAATAAATAAGTTCTCTTTTGGAATAACCTGAATAAGACGTGCTGCATTATTGTTGTAGTTCAGCAGTTGTATCCTTTAGAATGCAAAAGAAAAAAATATCTCTTATGAACAAAGAACACTCTGCACTCAATATATTTAGTAAGTGTTTTTCTGAAGTGGATAATCTTACCTCTCCCATTAGTACCTCATGTCTTTCTGTGTTTATATTTGAAAAAACAGAATGCATCCCTTTGTTGTTATACTTCATATTTGTTAGAGAAATCAAATTTGATTTTTAATGAAAATACTTTTGTGGATGTAAATAGAATTTTTAACTTTTTATATTTTTATAGGAAATTAATATATCACATCTGAGCTTTCTCATCCTAATTTGCCACTTACCCTGAAACTTTCACTCAGGTCAAAACAGGCAGATTCTGATTATATCTAACAGTGATCTGACTCACTTCCAGTATCTTTACCTTTGTATGAAATAAAGAAATCTTCATCTTGTACCACAGAAAACCACTGACATTCCCCAGGAGTGCCAAGACAATTGCAGTAACTTGCTTTATGGTTTTTCAAACTACTTATTCATGTATTTTTCTTTAGACCTAAAGACTTGTACTGCAGTGGAGGACAAAAGATGGATGTTGCTGTGTTTTACCCAGCCATAACAGTCTTCCCATCTGAGCCATATGAAAGATGTGTTTCAAAACCAGAAAGCATCTTACAGGGAATAGGTCTCAGAAAGACTAGAAAAATAGCTGGATCATCTTTTTTTTACATTAATTTGTAAGATCAAGTTATCAGTGCTTGTTTTACTTGGTTTTGGCTGCTTTTCTTGTGGTATGTCTCTTTTCCCCTTCATTGACACTTGTGAAGTGAAAATCAGGGATATATGAGTGATCTTAAAATATAACTTGAATCTATTAAAATACATTTTTGAAAATATTGCTGTTTTGTGGTTAAAACAAAGATATATACTACAGTTACTCTGAGACTAGAATAAGAACCTATTGCGTTCATGACAAGTTTAAAAGCTGTCTTTTGGAAATTCCCACTCAGTTGATACTGGGGACAGCTGAATTTCCCTCATCAATGTAAAATTTTTCTAGATGCCTAATGCTGTGCTACTGGGTATACTCAGCTCCTGGATCTTACTGAACCCTGACTGAGATTCAGAGATCAGATATTCTGCCTGCATTTTCTGGAGTGCTTCATTGGTAGAGTTCTCCATTTACTCTATGGCCAGCCTTGGCTCCATGTAGCAGTCTGCTAAAATTACAAGAAGGGGCTATTGAGGGGGCTGTGGAGATAGAAGAGGTCTAAATAGAGCTAGTTATGGATTGGGGCTATTGCTGATCTTTTGTTGTACACCATGTGTATTATTGTGAAGCTCAGAAGGATGCCAAGTTTAGCTTATAACTTTGACATATTTTTCAATTTAATGTGTTAGAATGTTGCTATTTTTGCTGTATATGAATCCAAAATTTTTTTAGTGAAAAAAATACCAGCTGATAATAAGTTTTAAATACTGATGTTCCTGCTTTCTCTGGTGATTGTGGTGATTATGGTCCTGTTCCTTCCCATCTTGTGCAAATACAATGCAACAAGCCAACAGCAACTTTAATTTATTTATTGTAATTTTAGCCTGCTGAACTATAAATACTGATAGCAGTCCTAAAATTCTCACTTCTCTATGCTAGTGCATCATTACTTACATATTTTTAGTTCCTTCCTCATTTTTTAGATAGTGACAAAACATACTAAAATGCTCCATCAAAAAAAGGAAAGAATGACTATTAGCCTGTAATTATGCTTCTAAATTCTCAAGGGAATAAAAAAAATCCAAGAAAGTGTTTATTTGTTAGTAAGAAAGTTATTAAAAACCCATTTTAATTACTTTGTCTTCAGAATTTTATGCTGTGTGTTTTCTTGTATGTTTCATCAGTTTTTCATAAGTTAGAGCCAACTCTACTGCAGGTAAGTATTAAAGGAGTTTTAATGGTCTGGATAATTTTCAGAGAATTAATTAAAGAAACTATTTTTCTGGTGGCTATCAATCTCATGGCTCTCCAAGCCCAAGCTATATTTTCCTTCTCCTTTCCAGCATACTAATGTGCTACCAATTTACAGGAGAGTAATTGCATTTTCATGCCTATGGCTTTTCCTGTATTCTATTTTAGTAAGCTGAATGGCTATTTTTATTGATAAGGCAATGAGTTGGAAGCACCTCAAAAAGTCCCCCTGTTGACCTTTTATTTTTTCTCCTTCTCCAAAACTGTTGAACTAGAGAGCCACTAGAAATGTATTTTCTAACAAATTAAGTGTGGTGACATCATTAGGCATTTGAGTTTAGTAGCCCTGAGTTTTAATTAAATGTCAAACAAATACCATTGAATTCTGACTACAAAAACAGAGTGTTATTTGCAGAAAACCTTGGCATGTCACCATTTTACCTTTCTTGCTTTTCTCTCTACCTAGTGATATGCAGTGACATGCCTCAGAATAATTCTACTGAGTATATTAAAAATAAAACAGTTACTGTGTTTTTTGCATCCTGACATGTCCTGGGTATCATAAGGTGAGTTAGAAGACTTTTAGCCTGATATTGTTTAGTTAAAACTGATTTTCTTTTTTTAAATTTTATTATTTGTGGTATCTACCATCAAGACTGTTTGTTTTTGTATAATCAGTCTTTCAGGGAGATTTCTGATAGGTTCCATACTATGTGACATAGAAAATCTCCCACGTAAATAAATGAAAATGATTCCTGTCATTCAGCACTCTGTTAGATAGTTGCCACCACATGACTGTTTAGAACTTTACTTTTGTTTTCTTTGTATTGGCTTAGGTAATGATTTTTTTCCTCATATGGTATAATACTGTGTTGCTTTTGGCATCATCCAAGGACACCATCCTTTACCTGCCTGGCTTAAGAATATTGCATTATAATCATGACCTAGTGGAAACCCAATAAGCTTAGTAGAGCTTAAAAATTACTTAAGGTCAGTTATGCCCCACTTGATCAATTGTGCTAATTTCTGAAGGCCAGTTAATGGATATATTTGATTCCTGTATTTCAATGCTTGGCTAATCTGTACAAAATGAGATGCAGAGAAGGCAAATTTTGGCAGTAATTATTAAAAGCATGCTTCAGCTTTCAGTTGCTCTAGTATAGTGATATTAATTTTAGTGAATTTACTTCCAAATCATGCCAGTGTAATTAAGATTTATTTAATATTCTAATGTTATCTGAATTTCAAGTATCCCATCTCATCTGTACACCTCTAGGCACGTGAAAACAGATAAGTTTCCTCATTGCCTAAATACTAGTTTAAAATTCTAGTTTTCCAAGGCCTTTGCTATTACAGCATTAGCTGGGATCCTCCTCTTCCCTCATAGATAAAGGGTACCATATCCGTATATCTCAGCTTTGGGAATATTCCCTGTACTTATCTCTCCGAGAAACCAATGACAATGTTGAAGACTAAAAGATTGGCTGCAGCGTGTAAATAAAAAAGTCCCAAAAAATAAATAGTTCAAAGGGGGGGAAAAAAAAGGAAATTTGTGGGCAGTGGGGAAAATGACAGTTCTACCTTCAGAGATTGGCAAACACAATAATAACTTTTGTCTTTTGGTTTGAGTTCTTACTTCCTTAGGAACCTCTTACATTACTGTGAGAAGGATCTCTGAACTTGAAATCACATTTCTTGGAGGGATAGGGGTCTTACCATCATGAATTTCCAAACTTGTTCTATCAGCGGGTGGCTGGGCAGAGGAGGGTCATTCTCCTATATTCATATCACAGGCCCTCTCATATTCTCAATTTTTTTCTTGGTGATGCTGCTTCTTTCACCATTGACACTAGAGGCTGTGCGGGCTGGCTGTCTGGTCTACTTTTCTGTTCAACCAAAGTCCTTCATGCAGCAGTTTCCTTGATTTAATTTAAAGTTTTTAATTTTTGTTTATTCATTTGGGTTTTTTTGGTTTGGTTTTGTTGTTGTTGTTTTTAGTGGAGGTTTTTATTGTGGCTTTTTTATTTGTTTGGTTTGGTTTGGTTGTTGTTTCTTTTTTTTTCCCTCATCTCCTTTTTGTTGTCTGGAACCGTTCTGAGGAGAGGGTTGGACATTTTTGGCTTTTTCTTTTTTGTGGTTGTCCATAGAGACTGCAGTTTGGAGAATCTGCAAATGAAGATCATAATCTTGCTTCTACAGATGGGGAAGAGGAGCGTCAGTGAAAGGAAGCCCAAGATGCAGATGTATATTACAGAGACATTTCCCCAAGTCAATTTTTGGCAACAACCATTCTCTGACAGCAGTGATGACCAGAACTAGAAGGTTGTAGCTGTAGACTGGATCTTTTGGCCATTATGTGCAACCAGGTGGCTCTGCAGTGCAAAATATGTGTTACAGGATAGGAAGTGTCTTCCTCTCTTGTTTTAATTTCTGTGAACATGGTGTATTTCACGACTGAAAAGCTGTATCTGAACTAGCTTTAAACAAGCACAACCTAATTAACTCAACAGAGAAGGGCTAATAAGCTGAATAAATGTGTGCATTACGTACCTTGCTCTGGGGCACAAAACAAGAACTCTTAATATCAAATTATTATTAAAGAAACCAACACCCTACTAAAAGTTTACTCTATCAAGTTTGAAGTACTGTTTCATTATTTTGGGTGCTTTGAAGTGGAAAATGACCAAAAAAGTAATTGTTTTGGAGACCCAGGGAGAATTGGAGAAAATGCTATGCAGTTGCTCTACTTCAGAGTGCATGAGTTCTGGGAAGTGGGACATAAGCCATATAATACCAGCTGGCCTACAGCCAGCCTTCTGCAGCTGCTGCCCCAGTTCAAACAGTGTGAGCAGATATGGACTGCTTCTCCCGTGCATGAATTAATCCCAGAGGAACACAGTGCACTGATTAGGTATGAATTTACTAACTTTGCTTTGGAAAGCACTACTGTATTTGATAAATATGAATGTGTATTGGCATATACAGGATTTAGAGAGATGCTTAGGTAACTATGCAGAGCACTTTCCCAAGTGGCTATGCTTTCCTATAATAGGTGGAACAAGCTTAAAAGGTAATTCGCATTTTCAACAAGCTTCTCAAAGGTTTGACATCTTCTTGCTTACCATTTTAATTCTCGAACCATAAAAGGGCTGAATTGGAAAACTCACAGCAAAACATATTGATATTTCAAGCCTTTTTCACTCATATTATTTACAGTTTCTTGCCTTGCTGAGTTTTACTGAAACCCTTATTCTACTTTTATGTTGAGCATCTGAAAACTACTGGACTGAAAAATATGCTATCTGTCCCATTTATAGTTAGCTCTTAAATTATTCCAATTCCCAATTAAATGTTTTTCATATATGGGAAATAAAATTATTAAAAATTTAATCAAAACTTTATAAGTATGTTTCCATTTGAAAAATCGGGAAGAGAATTGTGGCATAAAGTCTTTGAAATATAATTTTCCCTCTAAAAATGAAGCCTAAACTTTATATGAAGAACAACTACAATCTGTTCATTGGGCACCGTTTTCTTTGTCTAATACAATTAGAAGTCACAAATGTTAGAAAATAGAAGTTTAATGGGTACCTGGAAAGAATGGTTCATTTGGTGAACTGGAAATAAATGTGCTACTGGTTTTACAACATTCTACTTCAACCTAGCTCAATCTGAGTCAATACAGTATTGAATACTACTTCCATTTTAAGGCCAGGGTTACATTGTGGTTTCAGTTCATTATGTAATGGGCAGCTTTGTGTTTACAAAATCACCACTGCATTTTGCACTGTTGTTAACAATTTTGGTAGGGAAACGGAAAGATAAAGAGACTGTAAATAGTCCTATTAGCCTGATATTTTTTTCTGGTTTAGGCCGGACAATGGCTCTGAAATGTCAGCACTGTCAGTAATAAAGCTGGAGCGTTAGAAACTTTTTCTCTTGGAAAACCAACATTAATTAACTCTGAGAGTAATGAAAATATGATGATAAAGTTTTTGACTAAATAGAAGGAGCCAAGTAATTCTGTGTAATATTCCTGAGATTAAGCCTTATACAAGTCAAAATAATACATGGCATTAAAAAAATATTAACCCCCAAACTATTGATGTAGCTGCAGGCTAAATAACCTCCATTAATTTAAGGACGCTTGCTATAGAAATAAAATTTCAGCCAAATCACATGATTGAAATTGTAAGCAGTTTTCTGGTAGGACCATATTTTTCTTACATGCCCATGTTTACTGGCCCAAGTTATTATGTGCAAAACATCACAGTGAATAAAGATAAATGATAAACAATTATTTTTTTTTCTGAGTGGTTTATAGCATTTTTAGAGTGCTGGTAATAATAAATTGTTGTAAATTGAACAGCTAACACTTGTCCCGACTGATTTTAATACAAACATGGAGACTGTGCTATTTTATAAAAATGTCTGCTTTGAAAATGGTATTGAAAAGCTATTAGATGTGAGAAAGGATCCAGCTAATGGTACTTGGGCTGTGATCCATTGTTGATCAGATTTGACTGGGAAGGTGTCATCAGTGATGTGATTGTTGAGCTGGATGCAAGATAATGACTTCTTAGGACTTTGGTCCCTAAGCAGGGCTGAGTGCTGAGCAGAGTTTGGCTCTTGACTTAGAATACCAGGGCTCAAGGTCCTCTCTGGCAATAATGCATTATTGATGTTAGTAACACCTGGAAAATTGCAAACTTAATATTAGGCACAATCTAGCTTGTCAGAGTACATGTATCTAAAAAACCAAATTGATGCATTCTCATGAAAGGTTTTTAAAAAGTTCCTTGCACCTGGAATTGCAAATGGAAAGTAACATACCCACAGGAATATTACATTTGCCTTTGGGTGGTAGTTCACTGAAGCCATAAGTGAAAGACTGTCATCAAACAAATCATTTCAAGTTGTGCCTTTGGCTTTACAGGGCCTGTGACTTCATTGCAGACTATTTTCAGAGTTCTGATGCTAAATATAGATTTTTTACAGATGAAGCCTTGAGAAGGCTTTTGGAATTTTTCTTTCTTTTTCTCTGAGGGTTTGACTTGGGGGTTTGTTTAACTGATGAAAAATGTTGGTAATAAAATTGAAGATTTTACCTGTGGAAAAATTTCATGACCTATCAGCAGCTGGTAGTCCCCAAGGCTTTCTGCAAGCTAGTCTCAAAAAAGTTATAACTGCCTGAGTAATAGCTGTCTTTAAGGGTGTTTTTCTCTTTGCATTGAATATTATTTTTCCCTTCTGTAACTGTCACAGAGGATTTAATATTTTGTGAGTTTGTTTCTTTAAACATGTAGAACTTTCAATACATTTTTTTGTCTCTCACTATTTCATAGTCACTTTCTTTAACTATAGAAAGATAAAGTCCCCAAGTGATCAACAAGCAGCAAGTCACTGTATGAATTACAAAGAACAAAGAATTACTTATTTTTATAGTTAACCATTGACCAGGGCTTTCTAAACAGCATCTATGTGTTTTGTCACTGGCAGCCATTTTCACTTCAACACATGGATTGTATAATTTCTTATCTGAGACAATCTGCCAGATTTTTATTTATTATTATATTTTATAGATAGGATGGTGTCCTAGTTGAGCTACTAGTTTGGGATGAAGAAGGTTGAAGTTCAATCCTAAATTTGCCACATAGAGTACGCCTTGATGTTACGACCTGCTGCAGAAGGTGAGGGTATCCCAAGGGATAACGGATGCCTTGGGGCAGATAAGATTGAAATGACACTGAATGTTTGATGTTTTTAAATATANTAGTTATTATTGTCTATAGTAATATAGCAATATAAAAGCATAAAATAACACTTACGAAAATGTATAAAGAAAAGAAAAAGAACGTGCAAAGTAAAAGTAGAACAATATCACCACCTGTGGATCTAGGAACAAGACTTAATTTTGCAATTTAGATGTCTGTCGGTTGAAGTGGTGGTTGCAGTCTGGATCTATCAGGGGGTGGGGAAAGCCTATCAAACACAAAGTTCAATGGGTTAATATATGTTCAGGTATACGTGGGAGTGTCTAAGGACCTCCGCTGGGGGTAGCTTTACATTGTTTGTTGCAACACTGTGCAGCATGTGCAGTTCAGTGGTGGAAGAACTCAGAAATGAGTCTTGGAGTGCTCTGGGGGTCTTTGATGGTTTATGGTGCCTTCTAAGACATGACAGCTGCCTCTCAGGTCAGCGTTCCCTATCAGAAGGGAATACCCTCAGGGCTATGTGTGAATGGGAATGTCCCTTGTGAATGTGACCTTCTCTGGGGAAGGGGAAGTGGAGCTTTAAAATAGCCAGTTGTGAAAGGGAGGACTTATGATAAAAAGCACTATCCCGCTTCCTCAGCATCTGCTCCTTGTCAGCCTTCTCCCTTATCTGGCTCAAAGCCCAGATCCTCCCATGATGTGTGTTCACCCCCTCTGTCTTACTCGGATCAGCGGTTTTGCCACCACACACTCAAAAACTCACCTCCTCCCTCTCAGGGGGTGGAAACCTGATCCCAGCAAAGCACCCTGGAGCATCTGCAAATGGTTGATTGCTTTGAATTATTAACCACTAACATTCCAGTCTCTCACACCTGAGCAGACCCCTTAATTTTGAGGCCTGTTAGTTTTCTTGCTTTTGAGTGTTCTCAAAGCACAGGTTTATTCCTGATGTGTGCGTGAACTTCTAGAGCAGAAAGGAATGCTCACCAAATAATGATTTAGGGTAGAAGCTTGTAAATTCTGCCTCCATTAGCTTTAATTGTGTTACAGGTTCTTGTGTACTCTACACTAATATATGAGGGCCAGATGTGGTTTAATTTATATACATTGGTGCTCAAAGGAGAAAATAATTTTAGTCTAAAAATGTTAACTCAAACTTCAGGACTTTTTGGAAAAGGAATAAAGAAAAAAATTCTAACAGTCTTCAGTCACCTGGTGTTTTTAGAAACATTTACAGTATTCATTTCCTTATTTGAAGAAAAAAAGAAATAAGAAATTTATGGAGAAGGGAAATAAGAATAGTCAGAGAGGTTAAATGATCTCTGTTTGAGGATTAATTAAATAAACAGTGTGCCTCAGGCTCAGAAAGAAAATGTTGAGGAGATATGAAGGCTTATAAAATCTTGAGCAATTGTGAATGATTGTTCTCTGTCTTTTTCAATACAACCCCTTATTATTATCAGTTGAAAGTAGCAGCTGGTAGGGTTAGGAAGAAAAGGACCAAAAAAAAAGAATTAAATAGTATGTAGTTTCTGCTACATGGAGAGGTAATTATTTGCCAGCAGTGACTGTGGCTGCTATAAAGCAACATACATCTAAAAGGGATTGGGCAGATTTGAGGAAGAAAAAGCTATTTAAGGTCTGCTTAGGACTAGGGTGTCAACTCTATCTTGAGAAATTCTTGTGCTACAGATATTTAGAATTGAAAAGTATTCTGAAGACTAATCACATAGTGCCTGGTGTATTGCCTCTGTTTCTATTACTGGTCAACTTCTTCCTTTAGGGATGCTCATCCAGCTTTTCAGATTTTTAAATGATGCTTTTTTCCCATGTTGAATCATGTAGTCAAGGAATACAAATTGCATCTGTATACGTGGGAAGGAAAGAAAGATTCTAAAAGCACTTTTTTAATTCTAGCAATTCTTTTTAATTTTAGCAAATTAAAATAAACTTTTTTTTTTTTTTTTTTTTTAATTCACTGAGAAAGTGCAATCTGTCAAAGGTCTGATAGGTTTAAAAAATATCTTAAGGTCTCTGTTGCTATCTCACCAGCAGGGTGAATTGAGGAACAAAAAAATCATTCAACGATAGGGTTAAAGCAGCCAGAATGACAGCCTACTCTTGAACATCTCTAGGGTTGATGACTCCACCACCTCCCTGGGCAGCCCATTCCAATGGCGGATCACTCTTTCAGTGAAAAATTTCTTCCTAATATCAAGTCTAAACATCCCCTGATGGAACTTGTGACTGTGTCCTCTTGTTCTGTCTCTCAGTTACCTGAGAGAAGAGACCGACACCTGCCTGACTACAACCTCCTTTCAGGTAGTTATAGACAGTGGTAAGGTCACCCCTGAGCCTCCTCTTCTCCAGGCTGAACANTCTTGGCTGCCTGGGTACACTGCTGGCTCATGTCAAGTCTCCCATCCACCAGCACTCCCAAGTCTCTCTCTGTCTGCCCACTCTCCAGCCACTCCAACCCCAGCTTATAGCTCTGCATGGGGTTATTGCAACCAAAGTGTAAGACCTGGCACTTGGACATGTTGAATGTCATCCCATTGGAATCTGCCCATCTCTCCAGTCTGTCCAGATCCCTCTTCAGGGCCCTCCTACCCTCCAGCAGATCAACACCTGCTCCGAGCTTGGTATCATGTGCAAACTTACTAAAGAAGGACTCAATCCCATCAACAAGATCATCAATATAGTTATTAAACAGAACTGGGCCCAGCACTGATCCCTGAGGGACACCATTAGTGACCAATCACCAATCAGATGTGACACTATTCACCACCACTCTCTGGGCTCAGCCATTCATCCAGTTCCTAACCCAGTACAGCATGCTCCTCTTGAAGTCCCAGACTGCCAGCTTCTCCAGGAGTATACTATGGGAGACTGTGTTGAAGGCTTAACTGAAGTCTAGGTATACTGCATCCACAGCCTTCCTCTCAGCTACCAGGCATCTACCATGCATCAGAGCTAGGTGCAGTCTGAAATGTCCCAGGGTCTGGGGAAAGTTGGGATTTCTGACAGGACCACCAGTTCAATCTGAACTTGAATATTGGTAATGGCTTCTTCTAATAAAGTTTTACTGTAGTAGAATGATATTTCAAGGTTACAATGGTAGAAATATACCTCTAATCTTGAACATGGTTGAGTCTGGCAGGAAAAAAATCTTGTGTTTTAGAGTCTGATTTTTTTTCATCTAATATTGCTATAATCAGCAACAGAAATGGTATGAGGTAAGATGCAAATCTAAAGACTTGTGTCTGTTATCTGCAGACTTCAGGAAAATCTAATTTTTCTGAAGGATCTCCACTTTTCCTGTGTATCTACACATTTGCACAGTCTTTCCGTTGTGACACCCTAAGCTTCTGGGGGCTGAGAACTGTCTCACACAAATGAGTTACTATGTCTGCTAGTATTGAAGGTGGGAAACAGGTAAAAGAGAAACATATGCAACCTCTGAGTCACTTATTTGGGCTTTTATTCAAGAAAATAAATGTAATTTCTTTCCTCTCCCAAACTGTCAAGTATTTTCTCCATGTAGAAGTTTCTGTGTATACTTCTCAACCTCCAGTCAACCAACCAATTATCCTGTGGAACCTGCTTTCAAATTTTTGCACCATGTTATGGTTATCCATTTAACTTTTCATCCCTTTTAGTGTCTATATATCCAAGCCAAGTAGCAATTAGGTTCTGTCAGGCAGTTCTATCAAGTTCACATCCTTGGGAAATCCACAAGAGTTCAGTGTCACATTGGTCCCAATTATTGATTTGGAGCCCAACAAGAGGATATAGGAGTTATTATTTATGATGCAGATGGCTCTCAGTTGCTGCTAAAGTTGCTATCATTTGGAGAGAAGAGCATGTTTGTGTGTCCCTTCTTCAAATAGTCTTAAGTTGCAAAATAAGTATCTAATAGTTTGTTGATAAGCTGAATTCTGTGATTCAAGATATTCTATATAAAGGGGGAATTCCTTTCTTTGTTGATATAGGTGGAGGTCCTCAAAGATGGGCTTTGAGGAGAATATGCATTTACTCAAAAGCCATCACAGAACTAGACACCATGTCATGCAAAGTTGCTGAGGGCATGGGAAGCATATTTGGGTAGTTCACTTTGGAATACTGTTCAGAATAATTATAATAATTACCTCCTTTTCAGCATGATCTTCCAGTCCTTTGTAAGGACTAGGAGCAGCCAATTATGTCAGTTGGGCGTGCCTTGTAGAAAGAGTGCTCCTGCTAGAAGAGTAGTATCAGATTGTATTACTTGTTTTGAAAGGTATGTTCCTTATTCAGAGAATGCTGTCACTCTCTACTTCTTATCCAATATCTGGTGACTAAAATATCTCAACAGTAGGTTCAAATCTATTCTTCCGGGAGCAGTGCTTGCCATGAGAGAAAATTTGTTGAATGTTGTGTTGGATGCTGCAACAGCTGCAGCTTAGTTTGATTTCTGTGGTGTTCAGAATGGCTGTAATTTCTTCTGTTGTTGAAGATGGATTTCGAGTTGCTCAGACCTTTTCCTTCTAGTTCTTCTAACCCTTTATTAGGAGTGCATGTGGCCAAATTAAATTGCTCATTGAACTCAGTAGCAACAATAGAGAGTAGTGTGATGGGGAACAGGTATGCAAGAAGGGTCTGGGAGTGAGGCATAGAAGTGTGTGAGATAGCTAGTGTGATGGAGTATACTCCTGTGAAGGAAAAGGTAATAAGGAGTTGGGGTGGAAAAATTTGTGTGCACTTTGTGATATGAACAGTTCAGTAGAAACACAGGTACATGGTACAGATATAGCTTCAGTATATACAGATATAGGTTATGCTTCAATTTTTTATTTTTTAATTAATATCTTCCCATTAAAGGGTTCTCAAAATCTGTAAGTTTGATGATATTCAATCCATTTTAATTTTCTGTTAATTCCATATAATGTGAGATTCATATGATATTGAATCAAATGGCTTCTAGAAATCTGCCTATCACTGGTGAGGATATGAGCAATCAAATTCATTCCAATACCTAAAGGGAGCTTACAAGAAATCTGATGAAAGACTTTTCACAAGGCTATGTAGTGATAGGACAAGGGAAAATTGGCTTCAAATTGAAAGAGAATATGTTTAGATCAGGTATCAGAAAGAAGTTCTTTACTGTGAGGGTGGTCTGGAATAGGTTGTCCAGAGAGGCTGTGGATTCCCCATCTCTGGAGGTGTTCAAAGTCAGATTGGATGGGGCTCTGACTAACCTGGTGTAATGAAAGATGTCCCTGCACATGACAGAGAGATTGGAATGGATGATCTTTAAGGTCCCTTCCAATCAACACCTTTCCATGATTCTGAATCATGAATCCTGATTCAGTAATCATTTTTTTCAGTAAGCCTTAACAAAGGCTGTCAATGTTTGATTGGGTCTATTTCCATGAGATTTATTTCTGGGATTCCTTAAAAGAAATATTACTGGTATATAAAATTCTTAGCAACAACCATTATATCAATTGATGAGAAATTTTTTCATTCTTTCTGTGAAATGTGTTTAAAATGCTTCCTACCAAGTGCAGTTACAGAGAGCAATCTGTTTGTCCTGTCCATGGACAGTATATGAGCTGGATACAGACTCCTACTTTGTTCTAATAACAAAAAACTAGCTAATGCACACACTTTCGTTGTTCCTGAGTTATTGAAACTTATAATTTACTCCAAGGAGCTGACCTACACATGGCCAAAATAGATTTTTTGTTCTTAATAATTTAAAAAAAATTCTTTTGATATTTCAGATTTGTGTAGCACTGACATTTCAATGATTTCTTTAACCTCTTTTATTAGTCACATGGGTTTATTTTAATCTATTTTGTGCACCATTGACCATTTTTTTTCTGATTCTCTCTTAAGTATTTTTTTTCAAATTCTTTGTTTCTTCTTCATCTTTTTTTCTTCAACAAAACTGCTTGGCTGCAGTAAACGTTTCTGTTTGAAAGATGTGATTTCACAGTTTTTCCTAGAATGGCTTCAGATAGTCCTCAAGTTTTGTTAACAATTTCCTTTATAGTATCCCTGTCAGTTATGCTGACAATAGGTTTAAGGTAACGGAGACCTTGTGAAATTGTGAAATACCAAGATCCTCCATAAAATGGATTTATCTTTTTTAACAAAGCTCTAGTGTGAAACCAAGATTTTATTGGAAAACAAATGTATCATAATCTTAGACACAATTCTGAATATAAGTTGAGGAAAAGTGAAGCTGCTGTAGTTAATTCCTAGTTCAGTATCCTATGATGATGCTTAAGTGAGTAACTTTCTTCAGAAGTCTGTGCTTCTAAGTAATTTGTGTTTTTAAAAATCCAATCATAGAGTATAGTGATGTGTTTATACTGATTGATTTTCTAACTCGAATAATAGGGAATTATTGTTTTGTTGGATTAGTTCTTTGGGGAATTTTATTTAGTGTTGTAGAAATAGAAATACCTTTCCTTCACAATTCATTATGAAAACTGTATCATGCCAAAGGCAGTTGATTATCTCTGTCTTACTAGTTATTATTGTCTTAAAAATAGGCATATTTTATAGCACCTATTTGTATTAGACTGTAGAAGAATACCTTTCACTTTTATGGATGCCGAAGCAGAGTTCAGCAGTTTTTATATTAAATTACTGAGGGCATATCAGCCTTATTGGTACCTAGATACAAGACTGGAATAAGGAATTAAAAGAAAGAAAAAAAAAAAGTAATATGATAATGTTGTCTTAGATACAATATGCTGTATTTCTAGATCACTAAGTAAATCAAATATAAATGAATCAGTAACAAATACATTAAAAACATATAACCCCCGAATGTTACATTTTAAAGAATGAGGGTTTACTCTGATGCTGGAATTTCCTATTACTATTTCCTGAAGAGAAAATAGTTGAATTTTGTTGCTGTTGTTATAGGCTGTCTCTCCTATTCTACTTGAGAGACATGGAGCTGGAAGAGGTATATATGGAACTCTTTACCATGGTTTGAATGGAAATATTATAATGGGACAGATCTGGGCTTGTCAGAAGATTAATTGAAATATTTATACACAAAGTAATAATTTTAATCGGTTTATGTTCAGAAACTTTTACTTCTCGGAGGGGGCAGATATTTCGTATTCTATCCATACTCCTGATCTGGTGTCTCCTCTTTGACTCCTCCCTTTCAGGCACTGTTCAAACACCCCTGCCTTCTTTTTCCTTTCTCTAATGACATACCCATTGTTTCAAATTCTTTTCCCTTCCACAGTCTCTTTTGAATTTTGAAGAATTAGAATTAGTAGAAATACATGGTTCCAAAAATGAATTTTATATTCCCGTTTGAAGTTGGTAAAGCAATTTTCTTCAAGCTTTGTCCTTTTTCTCAAAGAAACCTTGTCCCTCTGCATCTGATAGATAGCTTATCTTTCTCTGTTGTGCTAGGATTTGTTAGATGTTTTCCATGTGAAGGGAATACTAGTTTAGAATGAAAACCAAGAGTTCGAGTTTAGCCTGGGAAAATGATAAAAAAAAAAATGTAGTGAACAGAGCACTCTGATGACCTGTTGTAACCATCAGATAGCAATAAAAGAGCAGGCATTATGAAGTAATGAATGCTTCTCCTTGTAAAAGTGTTTGTACCAAGGTAAACACATCTCTTCATATTCCATCTATGTAGTCAATGACATCATCTTGCAAAACTGTTCCTTTCAAATTGAGAGTTTTTGTCTGGGCTTTTGTCCTGTACATTCTACTAGTGATTCCTTGGCATCCATTTGTTGTCATCTTGCTATGTTGTCTCATACACATTGACTATCTGGATTCACAAATAACTGTTGAACAAGAATGGTCTTTTTTTTTTTTCTTTTGATATGAAACCAGTAGCCACAAAAGGAACAGAACTTAATGCAATCATGATCTAATAACTTAACTTTCTCCATTAATGCCTTTATACAGAATTACAGAGAATTAATAAGGTTGGAAAAGACCATAGAGATCATCAAGTCCAACCTTTACCTAGGTTAACAACCTATCCAACATCAGTCTAACATCTATACCATCTAAACCATGCCAAGTTCATCATCTAACCTATCCTTAAACACATCCAGGGACGGTGATTCCACCACCTCGCTGGGAAGCCCATTCCAGTGGGAAATCACTCTCACTGTGAAAAAGTTTCTCCTGATATCCAACCTTTGACTCTCAGATTTGCTGTCTTATCGGTCCTTCATAGAAAACTACTTTTTTTCCCCACTTGCTTATTTATCTTGTTTGTTTTTGTGGTAATCCTTATTTCTTCTGTTTACTACTTAGCTGCACACCCCAAAATTTCAAGGTGCTTTCAAGTAATATAAATACTGTTGTGTTTTATAAGGAATGATAAGAAAAATATGTTATTTACAGATTTAAATGTTTATCAAGGTGTGCAAAAACCCATGGATTACATACTAAACTCTCTTAATACTTGATATAACTATCAAAGATTTTGCTGGGAATTTGCCTGAGGTCAGTGTTATACACAGTTTATAGCACCTTACCCAGTATAGTCATGTAATGATGTTTTTCAGCCAAGTACATCCTTCTACTGTCTGCTGGCTGTTTTTAATGTGAGGGTACAATTGTGCATTTTCTGCTGTGCAATACAAAGCTATCTCAGCATTCTTGTTGCTTTCCATTATCTGGTAGCATTTCAATGCTAACATAAAAAGAGAACAAGAAAACAAACCAGAAATGTTCTCATCAGCATTGCTGAATTGCAACATTATGCCTGTGTTTCCTGAAGTAACGAACTTCAATTTTTGCTGGACAGGGAAATTCGGTGACTTACTATCATTCCACAATTATCAAAATGAGATAACACTCACAAAATATGAAAACTTTTATAATTTCTTACATAGTAAAACACTCTTGCCCTATAGCACTGCAGGGTGCTTCATAGCATTTATTCATCTTTGTGATGATAAGCTGCTTAATAGAAGAGAAATCCAGGAAATGGTGAGAAAAACACCTGGAGCATCCTGTCTGCTTGGCTATTTATTCTTAGCACAAAAATTGTTTGCAGCCTAGGACTTTGGCACTCAGATTTGTTACAGCTGCTAATCCTGAACAAGTTCTCAGGAAAACCAGTCAGCCACTAAAGTTCCTTTAGTGGCTTTTGTTCACAGCCTTGTGTTGAGGGCCATCCACTAGAGAGCTGGAGGATGAACATGGCGAGGTTGGAATAGGACTTACAAGTTTCAGGAACTCATAGACAGAGGTGTCAAGGATTAGGCCAAATAGAAGTGTGATTTCTCATGAATTCAGTTACTAAGGCTGGTAGAGAATGTAGGGAACAGGATAGCCATGAGCTCTTTTTCTCATAATATGAGTATTAATCATTATCGCAGGGGCAATCTGAGGAAGAGAAAGCCCTTCCAGTGCTCTACAGCTACTTCTGGATCAAGTGGTTCTTTACTCCATGAGACAAGAAATGTAACATCTTGAGGCTTTTTCTGAATAGCCAGTCAAAAGAACTCAGCTGCCAAAAATTCCATTCACCTCCTGCTTCCCCAACTGCAGAACAAAAACATCTGGGTTTTATGAACCTATACAGCTAAAAAGTCATTCTCTGTATAAATCTTGAAAGGACTTTTGATTCTTTACTGAGAGCGACCTGTTTTCTGCCCCGTCCTGACTGAAAGAATGTGCCACAAACAAATGAATTCAGGACAAAGAGGAATAGACATTTTGTACAGCAGCCAGACTTTATTTTAAGCTGAAAGAGTATCAAAGTACAAAAAGTCTTTATCCTTTCCAAACCCCATCTTCCTTGTACAAAGTGAAACAACTGGTATTAAGCTGGAATATACCTAGTTAGGAAAAAGTAGATAAGAGCTCAGGTGTTGTAGTGGTTTAACCCAGGCTGGGTGCCAGGGTCTCACTACAGCCACCTTCTCACTCCCCCTTGCCCAACTATAGAGGAGAGAGAGAATATAACGAGAGGTTTCGTTATTCATGATAAGGACTATAACAGATTCTTTCTTAATCACCGTTACAGGCAAAACAAGACTCTATGTGGGAATAATAATCAAATTTATTACTAACAAGATCAGAGCTAAGAGTGAGACACTAAAAGACACCTTTTACCCCCCAGTCCCCCTCCTTCTTACATCCAACCTATTCTCCCGCAGCGGTCAAGGGAAAAAGGCGAGGTGGGGGGGGGAGGTGTTGCTGTGGTCAGCTGCTGTTCTCAGCCGCTGCTTGGGGAGAGGAGTCCTTCCAGCCGCATTCCATGGGGTCCATCCCTCACAGGATACAGTTCCTCTCACAAACTGCTCCGGTGAGAGTCCATCCCATGGGCAGCAGCCCTTCACCCACAGCTGCCGCATGGCTGATATTCCACAGGATGCAGTCTCTCAGGCACAGGCTGCTCCAGCGTGGGCCCCACGAGCCACGCATCCTAACAGGAGAATCTTACTCTAAGTGGGCTCCTCTCCCCACAGGCTACAGTCCCCTGCCAGCTTCACTTTGGGTCTCCCACGGGCTACAGCCTTCCCCAGCGTCCACCTGCTCCGGCGTGGCTCCTTCCCGGGCTACAGGTGGATCTCTGCACTCCTGTGGTCCTCCATGGGCTGCAGGGGCACAGCTGCTTCACCATGGTCTTCCCCATGGGCTGCAGCTGGATCTCAGCTCCGGCGCCAGGAGCATCTCCTCCCCCTCCTTCTCCACTGACCCTCTTCATTCCCTACCAACTTTTTTTTTTTTTCTTCCTTCTTAAATATGTTATCACAGAGGGGTTCTGCCAACTACTGATTGGCCCGGCCTTGGCCAGCAGCGAGCCCTGCCTGGGCATGGGGGAAACTTCCAGTAGCTTCTCGAAGAAGCCTCTCCCTCAGCCCCCCCCACTGCCACCAAAACCTGGCCACAGAAAAACCAATACAGGTGTCAATATTACCTTCCTATGAGATGGCAGAAAAATAAGCTTCTGTGAGCCATGAGGAGCAAGCTAAATCACAAGACTGTTACAGATCACAGTAGTGAAGATAAGTTATGTAGTTGCCTCTTGGACTAGTTTATTTATAGGGGCACGATATCTGTTATCTATGTCTCTTATCCTTCATGCAAGAGAAATCAAAACATAAATCAGTAAGAAGATAACTTCATCAATTTCTGCTTCATTTGTATTACATTTTTTCCCTGTATGCCATTTCTGAGTGAAGCTTTTTACTTAAGCAGGAGTCACACTGCAATCTGTAAGTTATTTCTTAGTGTCTGTGGCATGATCTGATCCTCCCTTATGAGGTTTTATGTTTTGTTTTGTTTTTTTTAATAAACAGACATGGAATTCTTTTTCAGCAAAATTTAACATCTGAAACAGAAAAATCTGTTCTACTATTTAATTGTGGAAAAACTTACAGAGGCTTGTATATTTTAAATCTATGATATCAGTTACCTTAAAGTGAGTAATCCTAATGACCTAATTAAGACATTCTTACATTTAAGAATTAACATTAATGTCTACAAGATTAGGCCCTGCATTTGTTCCTATATTCAGTTTGTTTAGCGTTTAATTGAATTACAAAATAAACAAATGTTTTATCCATCCGTAAGGATTTTGTCACTTAACTGAGGTAGTTCCTGCTTAGAGATTATAATTATTACAAGAAAAAGAAATAAAACATCTATTTAAGCATGTTAAAGAAAAAGCCTGTAGAATTTTCTGAATATTAGAGGGGGTGAAAAATCTATTCCAAACAAATTTCTTATGTAGGTAATTATTTACCACAGTGTTGTACTTTTCCATATATGCACCCGTGTGTTTTCAGGCAACAGATGATTCAGATAGCATTGTGGATTTTTTAAATCCTCATCTGTGTATCTCAGTTTCACCTTTTCAGCTTGCTTACAGTGTAAAGTGCTACTGTGTAAAATTTGAAGAGCTTTGCTATGAAATATTTTCAATCCTAATTGTTTGCATTACTAGACTACAGCTAGTGATGACATTTGAGTAACGTATGGTTTTTAACCATGATTAGTGTTTTTGCTATTTTTTCCTTATTTTATTCCCTTTTTCTTCTTTTTAGCCAGTTTTCTTCAGGGAAATTACAATTAGAAATTGTAATCATCAAAATAATAGATTAACTCACCTTGCATCTTTGGGAGATGTTTGAGGTAAACATACCTCAAATGATGCAGAAGGTCTTGGGGGTTCACACAGATGAAAATCAGGACATGACTCGCCATTGTGTGCTCGTGGCCTATTAAGGCCAACCACAGAGTGGGCTGAATGCCCAGCACTGTGGTCAGCAGGGTGAGGGAGGTGATCCTTCCCCTCTACTTTGCCCTTGTGAGACCTCACTTGCAGTGCTCCTCACTTGCAGTGCTGTGTCTAGTTCTGGGATCCTCAGCACCATAAAAGTTTGGACCTGTGGGTGCGAGTCCAGAGGAATCCATGAGGAAGATCAGAGGCCTAGAGCACTTCTCCTACAACGATAGGCTGAGAGAGCTGGAGTTGTTCTGCCTAGAAAGAGAAGGCTCTGGGAAGACCTTATTGTGGCCTTTCAGTACCTTAAGGGAGTCTATAAAAAGGAAGGAGAGAGACTTTTTATATGGGCAGATAGTAATAGGACAAGAGGAATCATTTTATACTGAAAGAGGGCAAGTTTAGATTAGTTGTTAGGAAGAAATTCTTTACTTAAATGATGATGAAGCACTAGAACAGGTTATTCAATAATGTGGATGTCTCATCCCTAGAAGTATTCAAAGCAAGGTTGGATGGGACCCCGAGCAACTTGTTGTAGTGGATTGCATCCCTGCCTACAGAAGAGGGATTAGAACTAGATGATCTTTATGATCCCTTCCATCCTGAACCATTTTATGATTCTATGATACTGAATTTTTATAGTGAACTGTTTTCTGTAGATTGAACTGCACGTTCAAAAACTGGGAATTTAAAAATCTTATATTGTCCAAATCTTATTACTGCATGTTTTCCCAAGCTCTAGAAACAGTAACAGATTTTATTGCATGCGTTGCATAGGCTGTGGATAGAGGATGCAGATGACTGAAAAATATGCCAGATTCAGGTGTGAATCAATTATTTTTGAAAAAAATCACTTTGAGATACCAAATATAATTTGCAAGAAGCCTAAACAATTTAACATAATGGCTCAATAGTCATTGGCAAGAGATTTAAAAAAGTAAAAAAGAGACTGAGAATGTGAAATATAAGCAATGGTCTTGCAGTGAGATAAAGAATGGGTTTTGTATGTCTGCATGAAAGGTAATGTGACTTCTCCAAAAAACAGAATAATATGAAAAGAGCAACACCACCCTCAGGCCCCAAACTAATAGGTGAAGCTGATATTGATTTGCTGGAAAGGCAGACATCACAAACAGAAATATCTACCTTTCAACCTAATTGATGAGGAAATTATACTCTCCCAGTATGATGTTGGAGTTCCATAATTTTGCAATGTGTCAGACTGAATAAATTAACAGCACAAGTTAGATAGAGCACAACAATATTATAAAGGGATAATCACTCATAATGTTAATTTAGAGCTTATATTATTTAAAAGAAATTTCTCACATGGTCTCATGTTATGAGCTTAAAATGCAGCTTTTCTTTCTCAAGATTTAAAAAAAGAAAAGAGATGCATGATTTATAGCTCACTTTGTGAATAAAAAGTTTCTATAAAATGTTTTGCTGATTGACATGTCAGCATGAGATGTACAGGTGTATACTTTATGTGGCTGTTGAATTAGTGATGAGGGATTGGTTGTTTTAGAGTGACTGTGTTGGAAACATCTAAGCAGGCTGTCCTTTCTGCAAGCTTCAGAGATTCCTGTAAGCTGATTGACATATTACTAGTTTTTAATCTGAAAAACCATATCAGATGTTCAGGTATGGTCTCAAATGCTGCATTTTAGGGGAAGATAAAGTGCAGATGTTCTTAAATTATGTGTACAAATACTGAGTATTTTAAACAGTAGAGTGATTAGGTTTTTTGCCCCAAACTGCCTCTAGTTAAGGATGACATGCCTCAGACTTCAGTTAGTCCCACCTGAGGGTTCAAAATCAATTTTTTCACTTGCTTTATGTCTGAAGAATTTTGAATTAGTTGACTGACTCGTAAACACAAGGTAAAGAGATATAAGAGTAAGATTTCTTTTTGTCATAACCAAATAGATATTTGAGTTTATCAGAATAGTATGGGCAAGTTTTGTTTTGTTGTTTTTTTTTTGAGAAGTATATTTCTACTTTGAAAGTGTTTTCCAGTACTTTTCTGGAAGAGAACTAATTACCTGATGGCTCCTTGTCCAACTCAGTTTGCATCACAAAGCCTAGGTTCAACTCAATACCTCGACTCAGTCACATATTCAGTAAGAATGTACTGACCCACTGGAATGCAGCTGAATTGGTATTTTATATAGTGCAGTTGGAATGTAAATATTGTGGGCAGCATGAAAGTATGAAAATTATGTTGGACTAAGAACTCCAGTTGTTCACAGAAGCTTAGCTGTCTCAGTGGTAGTCCAAATTCTTATACAGTGTACTTACACAGTTTCTTATACAAGCTTCTGCAACTTCTCAGGAAACAGTAGACCCTTCATTTCTAACAGGCTATTTTTGACAATAAGTTGGGGCAGAGGAGAGCTATTTAAGATATTCACGGCACTAACTTGCTTGTTTGACCTAGAAATTACATACCTTACAGTACTTTATGGTGAGTCAATTCAGCAGCCAGAGCTCTAAAACCATGAGGCACATATTTCTATTCCACAGAGACTTTCATCACATTGTTGGTTGAGAAGTCATGACAGTAGATCCCTTCCCTTGATTGAGCCCTGTTTTCATACAGAACTCTCAATCTCATTTTGTGAAAGAATTTATATTATAAGACAAGTGAGAATTACTGGAATTTAACAGGTTTTTATGTTGAATTTGGACATCTAAAGTACTAGTATTCTCAAAGATTCTTGGTCCATGTTACCTCCCAAATAATGAGAAGTTTTGATATTGTGCATGTCAAGGGCTGTGTGTGCATAAGAACAAAATCTCATGGAATGACTGGCACACCGAATTCATTCTTGACAGAGTGAAGTGCAAATGCAACTGTTGTAAGCTGTTGTCAGCATAGCTCAGAAGACTTATATGCTGCATATTGTCTTGTTCTGAAATAAAACATTTGATCTGTCTCAAGTCCTGAATTTCATTAAGTTTGATATAACATCTTTGTTAGGGTTTATGACCGACCAGAAGGCCATCTTTTTGACAAATGTTTATAAAATCCCAATACTATTTATTTAACTGATTTAAAGATAAAATTTTATTTTAGTTGTTGAAATTTAATCTCATTTTATTAGCTGTGTTGTTCCTTCTCAGTTAAATGTGTAAATGCAATTCATATTTGATAATGTTTTCTTTATCTCCTGTTTTTGCATGTTTGAATGCTTATAAAACTGGTAAATGGGATGCATTATTCCAGTAAATGAGAAGAATAGAGTGAATAACTGTTGCTTATTTAGAATGCCTAATCAGCTTTCCATAATTGTCTTTGATTTCCAAAACATAAGTTTCTTGATATAATAAAAAGTTACCCTTTGTGAATGCTAAACAGTGGTGCATGTGTGCTTCGAGTTTGTATTTATATTTAATATTGAATACGTGAATCCTTCTGAATATAGTGCAAGGTTCCTCAGCATTTGGGCATAGATCTGTGAATTTCTATCTACCTGGTTGTCAACAAGTTTTCCTGCGTTATTTCCTTTTATACTGATCAAGTACAGTGGGAACATGTCCTGGGTTGAAGTATATTCTATTACCATCTCCATGAGCTGTTGAAACCAGGTGAAGCAGTGTTCCTTGCCTCCTCCCTCTGTACTATCTTCTGTTAATGGGCCATCAATGCCTCGCCCCATGACTCAGAGATAACTCCCTCCAGGACTATCTGCTGTTAATGGGCCCATCAGGCCTTATCACACAACTCACCATCCCATTGTGAGATGTTTTGCCCAGAGGGAGGAGCCAACTATTCCATCCTGGATATAAGCTGAGACTCTGAACACCACACCAGCGCTTACCGACTGGACTCCCAGAGGACAAGAGCTACCGTTGGACTTTCTCACCCTTTTCTTTCTACAGGATCACTGCTTCAACGGAACTGCTTTGCTTGGACTGCTACCACCATAGAGTGTCAGGGTGTATTCTGACTTTGTCAGTGTTCTTGTACTTCTGCATTCATTTATTTTAATTTTCTTTTTTTTTCTATTAAATTATAATTCTGACTTTCGATCTCCCACTGGTTTGATTTCAAACTAGTACAGAACATTTTATTTAAGTGAACTGTCTAGAAAGGAGAAAATTTCTGTCATAGTGAATTATTGCTCCCACCATAACATTCTCTTTGATTGATCTTACATTGACATATTTCTGATTAATGAAGTTTCTTTTATAAATGATAAAGCAATTTAAGAAAGCCTTTTGGCTTTATGGAACTGTATCAAGGAATTTATTAGTATTATGTTTTAATACCTGTCCATTAACAGTCTTTAAGCAGAATTTAACATGTTGCATGAGGTTGCAAGAATCTATACATGGTTATATTAAAGTGTCAAAAAATAAATCATAAAACAATCTAGGAGTAAGTGCAGTATGCTCTTAAAACCTGACTGTGTCTTGCATATTAATGGATTATACCTTGATGATGTAACAAAAAGGAAAAGACTCTGTGATCAGAAGCAGTGGTATGGAATACAGCAAGTAACAACAGCACATTCCTCATGCCACAAATCCTCAGAAGATATTGGTCATGTTCCAGCAATGCAAAATCATCATCATCAGATGAGACAAGCTAGGAATATCCCCATGAGGACAAAAAGAAGGCAATACTTTTTCCTAAGCCTTTGGCTTTCATAATTACTCTGCTAAATTCTCCCAATTTGATTTTCTGAAAAGAGATATTGGTTTGAATTTATTTATTTATTTATTTATTTATTTATTTATTTATTTATTTATTTATTTATTTATTTATTTATTTTTCAGACCACGGCAGAACTGTAGTGTCAGAAAATATTTCTTCTTTCTTCTATTTCATAGTCCTACATGAATCATTATTTGCAAATTTTATACTCTGAATATTATTTCAAAGAGAATCTTCTGAAGGTTCATTGTATAGACTCACAAGGGAGTAAAGATGAAACACTGCTATTTACTGAAAAAAGTTTATTATATTTGAAACTAATGCAATCAAATTAAGAAGAAAATGTTTTTTAAAATTTTAAAATACCAATGGAAAGTTTTGAAACAATATATTTGGATATTTTATTATTTTACGTTAAATAGACCAATACACATGTCAGCACAATGAATTTAAGGATGTGAATAGCGGTGCATGATGCCTCTGAAGTTGACATTTGCATTCATTACATTCACAATCAGCTATCTCTCAAAAATAATTACCTGCTAAATTTTGGATAAATCTCCCTGAGGGCTGTGGTGTGGCTTTTTGTTTATTTTTGTTTGTTTCTTTTATGTGTGTGTGTGTGTTTTGTTGTTTGTCTGTTTTGGTGTTTTTATTTTTTTTAATATTTTTGAAATGTAGTGTTCAATGTTGATGATGAATGCAAGTGGGTTTTTTTTTCTACATTTATTCATATGCCTTTTACAAAGAATTTTAATAAAAATAGGACAGACTGCTCTTTATACACTTCTAAAGGCTGACTTTAAGCAAGCAGTAAGAGTTGAGACAGGTATAGTAAGCAAACCATAAAATTTGCTTTGTTCTCAGACTGAGTTTCCATTTGAAGATGGTTATTGCTTTGACTCTGTACAAAATTAACAACATCCACTATAGGAATCTGTTGAAACTACTGAGCTGCTTTGTTAGCTGCACCGCTCCTAGGCTTTCTTTTCCTCTAGTTCTCCACGCAGCAAATTTTTGGTTTAGTGCACGTTCTTTAATTCATAGGTCACCAATAAGTACACTGATGCTGTCTCAGTCTATGACGTTTCTCCAGTTAAGTTCACACAATTACAGCTAAAGGATAATGTTCTACAGCTTTCACTTAGTCTTATAATTTTGACTTCATTTTTATTTTGCCTTCAGGCAATTAAAAATGGACATTATAAGATCTCTTAGACTTCTAATATCTCAGCACAGGGTTAAACCACTACTGCAGGTCTCTTCTGTGCTTCTTTCTAGAAGGCACAAGCTAGCACAGTACCAATTCCAGCTTAATTTTCATAACAAAATTTCTCTCTGAGGACTTAACATAGTTATCCTAGGCTGACAAAAAAGTGAGGGTAATAAACTTTACTTCTTTCAAGATTTTAGATTTATTTTACTGGAATCTTTAGCAGACTTTGTGAGCCAGTTACCATAAGCACTACTCTATCAAAATGCTACAATTGAGAAATGTGTGTGAAGCCTGTTGTCAGTGTAAATGGTGGCAACACTTGTTGAGAGCTGTAATATGGGAGTATCTCTTTAGACAGACTGCAGTGAAATGTGGATTTTGGGAGCTACCAGAGTTTTATGGGATTGATCTTGGCATATGCCTGCGAGATCATTAGGCACACCAAAAGTTTCATGAGAGGAACCTCTATGATTTTATGAGATTCTTATCTTGGATGAGTGAAGAATTTGAGAAAGATGATGTTTCCTTCTGGTACCAAGGAGACACAAAAAAGCGACATCAATATTTGATTTTTGCAATATTTTCTATAGCAAGAAGTAGGCCAGAAAATCCAGCAGACAACACAGGTAAGAGATTTTTTCATTACTTGATAATCGTGGGTTTTGGCAGTGTATTACACTAGTCTCATTCTCCTGGGTTTCTGGTGATTGTCCAGAGAAGTATGGAAATAATTGCTTTTTCCTCCTCAATTCTTAGAAAAACATTGCCAAACATCTATAAGTTTTGGGAGAGAAAGCTGAGACATTTGGAAATCTGCCTGAAAATTAAGTAAAAGCACAAATTCCTGGTACACAAACCACACAATCGAAGATTCATTTATAGTCTTGCAGCTTTTCTGAATGCATTTGCCTATTCTTAAGTCTTAGTTTCTGACATTTTAGTCGAACTGAGCTAAAACCACAGAGCTTAAAATCTTGTCTAAGAACTATTTAGAGATGTAACCTGGTTCTTTTTCCCTCCAATGAATGGAAGGAAAACACAGGTAAAATTAACAGGACATTTTGGATATTGTGAGTTCAGACCAACATATTGTGTCCTAAATCTAGGAGTTACTTAGAAGTCCTCACATTCAACAAAATAGCTGAAAACTGATCCATACTGCTCTAAAAAGATACAACTAGGCTCCAGGTGAACAACTGAAAATATTTTGAAGCTATCTCAGATGTTTTGTAAGAGACTGTATAAATCTGGTGATGCTCTCCTGTAACCACCCTGAGACCTTCCACCTATCTGTGGTTCCTCAGAGTGGGAAAGCCGCTTCGGAAGGAATGCTCAGCACAAGAAGTGTGTCTTCCACTCCAGATATCTGTGCTTTTAGAAAGTTTCACATGTAATTTCTGTTTCAAAAACAGATCCCTCTCTGATCAAGAGATGAAATGAACTCCTAAGCACTATAATTCTACATGGCATATTATATGTGACTGTTATTATTAGTACTTTTTGGCATGGTAATTACTGTCTCAAAGAACTGTAGAGTAATCTTTGTCTCGGAGGAAGACAGAAGACTGTGTATAGAGTAATTCTGAGCTCATTTAAATATTTGGAAGCAAGAAAGCCTTTGTTTCTTGTTCTTTTCTGCAAATAATAACCTTAGGGAAAATGTTCCTTACACTACCTTTCATATTTCAAATGAAGTTTCCCATGCAAGAGACTGTTCACTACTTGTATTTAGTATAGCTAAAACAATATGTTTTGCAAAATTTGACAAACTTATTTTTGTGAAGATGGTGACAATGGAGCTCATCTTCCTCCTTGGTGATGCAGTCTTGCTTAATTCTTCTTTGGATAACTACATTAGTGCTTTATTGATCACCAGATTAGCTTTCTATATTTTATGAAGTATTGTTTGTTTTTTTAAAACAAAATTCCTTTAGATATAACATACTGTGTTTACACTGAGGGAGAAGACTGCCACATGCAGTGTGGTAAGCAAGCATTAAGATCAGATACAAACTTGCAAATACACAGTGCTTCCAAGCAGGTTTATACAGTGAGGCTGAAAGATTCCTGCATTGTCCTTAGCAGAAGGTGAAACAATTTAGGCTGGGGTAATGGTTTGTAAATAAGGATTAAAGAGGAAAATTAAAGAAGGAAAAATAAAGCATAAAATTATCAATCCGAACTAATTTAGAAAATTTGCTTTTTTGAGCAGTCAAAGACACAAGTAACTGCAATTTAAAGCCTGAATGGAGGAGGAGAACCTCCAACTTTAGCAATCTGTCAGACTTCAAGACAGATAAACCAGTTCTGCTTCATTCACCTCCAGTATTTTTCTACTAGATTCGTACATTTCTTTCTCTAAACTGTCAACTAAGCCTGGAGAGTGAAGCTGATCTGGCAGTGAACTTTTTGTTCCTCCTATGCCCAAGGTTTAGAGATTTTAGAATTCCTTATAGTCCATGAATTTGTTGCTGTTTTACAGCCACAGAGGATTTAGTGTTAGTTAGGATTTGCTTCACATCCACAAACCTTTTTCTCTCTGGAAAAAGATGCAAAACTTTTCAAAAAGTGGCAAGCATTCAAGTTAGTCAAGTTCTTCTGTTATTACAAACTTCTTTCATTGGTGATTAAAGTCTCTGAAATGGCACTCCACTATCAAAAGCTCCAAATATGGGTCTAAATATGTCATTTTATCCTTTTGTTACATTTTCTCTTCCGTAGTCTCATAACTGTGGAGGATGATCTTTGTGTTTTGTTTATGTGTTTTATTTTGTACAGCAGTGTGTTCACTTACCTGCTGACCATTTGGTTATATCCTCCAGCTGTATCCTGTGTGGTTTACCTCTTGATGTGCTGCTTGGTCTCAGACCACAGTCTTTGGGAAAGTGGACATTATCCATTTGGCAGGTGCATCCAAACAGAGGGAGCTCACTTTGATTTCTTCTGGCAGTGCAAGACTCTTGTAGCAATTTTTTCTCTAGATCATCACAATACCAATTCCATCTTAATTTTGGTTTTGATGAGGCAGTTAACTTTAAGCAACTGTTTGTAGCAACTCACTATGTGTGTTTCTGCCTTTTGAAAGTCCAGAGCAGAACTGAGAATGCTGAAGAATTCATTCTCTGGCAAAATATTTGATAGGTCATAGTGTGCAAGCACATATGAATTTAAGAATTTCTTTAGACTTGATACTTTAATGCAATCGGCACAATCTGTTTGTGCCTTGATCTTCATTTGAGATTAGGACCTGTATTATACTACCATGACATAAGCAGAATCTTTTGTATGAGAGGGATTACATATATTAGGTTAGAAATGGAAACAGAGGTTCAATGACTTGCTCAAAGTATATAGCCACCACAAAGCAATGAAATCCTACCTTGACTGATATCAAAGTAAGTTCTGCTATTAATTCATTGGGTTGGATATTCACTCTATGTACATCTTATTCTCAGTTCAGTGGCCCTCAATGTCATACTGCAGGATCCATCAATGGCAACCCGCCCTGAGTGAGATGCAGCACGTGTTTAACACTACCCAGTTTAACTCTGCATGTGAAAATTGCACAAGAAAATTTCCAGCCAACTGAAACTGGAGGGAGAAAATTAGTTAAAAAATGTAATGATCTAAATTACAACTCTGGCCAGGGTTACTGGACAAAAATCGACATGAGAAGTATGACAAACAGAACCAGTCACAGCTTTGGTTTCATATTTTCACTCTGTTACTGCCTCTAGTCTCAATCAAATCCTTTCTACTTTTATTTTCTTTAAACCTTGTAAAATGTTCAAATTTTAAAAAGTAACTGAAAGCTTCCCTTGCTACTTGCTTTCTCAAACAGGGCAGATATCCTCCTGGTGTTACCATGATATTCTGTGAAGCAGATCAAGTACCGAAGACTGATTTTTCTGAGGAAGAAATGCCTTCTAGCTGCATCTAGAAAAGTGCTAGTGCTGCCTTCTCAATAAGTCATTGCATGTGGGTGATGGATTCACTGTTCCGGGCTGTCTTTTGGTTATATTTATGTTGCAGTTCTGATGTTTTGTTTTTTCTCCAAAAGACGCATGTTTAAAAATCTGCATATTGTTTGTAGTTTTGAAGTTGATGGGAGTGAAACTAAAAATTCTTCTAAAGAAGTTCTGTTTAAGAGAACACAGGTCTAAGAAGCTTTAATTATTCTATGACCAATGGGTGACAATGGCTATCTCAGTAGTCCTGATGGAGATAATGATATCTTGGTTGATACTTGTAAAGACTATTACGTCTCAGAGAATTCAAATAGTCTTCTCAGTTTTGTTTTGTTCTGTTTTGTTTTTTTGTGTTTTAGACAATTTGGTCACTGATTCATACTTTTAAAGGAAGATGTGGTTAATGCTGCTTCTACTCTATTTTCAAGCAGCAATTTCCTGTAAGAATGTACTATTGTTGTGTGTATGGGACACAAAGATGCTTAATGTAACATAAGAGGTACAGAACAAATGTATTTTAATTTCAATGCTATAGAACTTTGTAGGAACAGTATATAGCTGTAATTTCAGGAGCAAAGCTGGGCTTCTGAAAAGTTATCATGCAAATAGATGAGTAAAAGCAGTTTTAAGAAGAGTCTTACTGGATTCTTCCTCTCTTTAAGCTTGATATGTGTTCTTATGCAGTGTTCCCCTTTCGCGATTCTGCCTCACAGCATTGGCATACCTGCCAAACTTTGTCTGATGTTCTCTTTGTACACCTCTCCTATGTGACTTTGATATTAACTGATAGTTGTCATGGTCTTGTATTGTTTTTCAACCTGACCTCTTCTGTTTACGTTTTCAATAGAAATTAGTACAGAGCAGTTAGGTCAAAGATTTCAGACCTTCAGCTGTTGTAAATAAAGTTCTTTAAAAAAAACCCCAAACAAACAACAACACAAATGGTACTTTTTTAACCACTAATATACTGTCTGAGTGCCCCTGATCCTGTTTTGCAAAGCTTTTTAATTTCCTTTTCTGTTTAGCAAGAGCATTTCCTCATGAAAATACAATTTGCTACATCTGTATGACAAGTTTTTATTCAGCTGATCTTGGTATGATCAGAAATTCAGTTCAAACTTTCAGTGAGAGGTCTGACTGAGCAGATTGCTTTTTATCTGCACTGAACTGTGTGAATTCTGACTTGGTGACATAATAATGAAATTATTTCTCCATCATCTTTGTGAACACCTGAAGTCACTGACTCATTATGCAGAGGCCAGCTTTCAGTCCTTGGTGACCTATAACAGACATGACCCAGCAATGTAGCAGGAAAAGTTTTATCCAATTAAAAATCCTCTGAGTCATCCTCTCTCTCTAAAATGAAGAATCTAAATAATAGATTTCATGAAGATAGATAACATTCTCAGCATCCACTTTGTTTCAGTCTTCAACACAAAGGGAGAAGAGAAAGAAGATAGGAGTCAGCTGAGTGAGATAGATGGGAGTGAGGGTCTAGGAATATGAGGAAATAGACTTAATAAGCAGCAAGTAAAAGAATGCTTCAATAATTTAAAGTATCGATAAATCAGTGAGGACCTAGTGACATTTAACCAACAGTTCATGAAGAAGAGCAACAAGAACTGTGATGATCTATCAGCTGTACTGCAGGACAGATAGAGTACAAGTGAACTATCAAGGAAGAGTGAAGTAAATAGCAAGTATATTGTAAGAATGCTTTTTAAATGCAGGAGGCAAAGGGCACTCCAAACTATAAGACATTTCCTTCACACTAAGAAATATTGTATTTTGCATACATATGGAACTTCAATTGCTATATCAATTATAGAAACAATCTCTAAGCAACTCTTAGTACAGCTAAAAAGTTTTCTTAAGATTTCGTTGTAATTGTTTTTAATCTGCTTCTACTTTGCTGCTAGAATATATTTATCTCCAAGCAGGTACATTATTTCTTCATTCTTTCAACTAGGAAAATCTTTAGACAGTTCTTATTCGGTCTGTTGAATGATGAAAAAGAATGGCTCCCTCCTCCAAGAAAAGTATCCATTTCTGAGTGAGTTTGCTGCTATCTGAATAAGTGGACTTTCAAGAAAGTGAAATTGCAAACTGAGGAGAGAATTTCAGAGAGAGAAGGTATTGACTTGCATACAGGTTGCTGGTTGGATATGTGATAGAAAGTGCTTTTGTACATTTCAACTGTATATTCTTATCTCAGAATTAACTACCCTGTCTACATAAGAACACAGTATTTCTGATGTAGTAGAGGGTGACATATGAGTCTAAGAAATAAAATATTTGAACTACTGAAGTAGCTGAGATATCTGGCCAACAATTTAAAGGGATAAGGTTTTGAATGTGGTAGTAGATTTTGTTTTCATGATCTTACCATACTGTGGGACAGATGAAATAAATGGAGCAGCTGGAGTTGAATTGCTCCCTGGATATGGGAAAAGAGGGTGGAGCCAAATCTGTATGGATCTGTTGTCTCTGGAAGTCTTTTATCTTGTAACTGAAAACAGCCTCAATGTGGTGATCTTAATAGCACATTACAGAAGCACACTATGGCATTAGTTTTCTGGGAAGAGTTTGGGACCTTCATTGAAATGACTTGATGCTGTTCTACTTCTATTAGGTTAAATGCTACCTGTATTAGATTAAATTAAATAGTAATTGCAATGATTTTTCTTAAAATGTAATTTAATTTCTAGAATAGTGGCTTAGGTCTGTGAATGTATTCTAAAATAAGAAAGTGAATTAAGTTTGAAATGTTAACTAATTATATATATATATATATATAATACTTATTTCATAATGAGATAAAAATGTTGTTCTGGGAATTAGATGGACATCTGTAGTGCCATTTTAGGGATTTCTTAAAGACGCATTGTACATGAAAAATTTCTTAGGATTAGAGCTGTATATCTCTGGGTCCTACTAGTTGTAATCATGATACTTATCATGTACGTTAACTACATTGCTATTCTGAGTTATGTAGTTATAGCAGCACCATAACAGAAAGAAAAATGAAAATACTTTATTTCCAAATGATCTGGTATGCTTTAGTTCAAACAGCTTGGGCTTTTAAATAGCAAAATCTGTTTTTATAAATGTATACCTTTGAACCTGAAAGTAACAATTTCTTTTAGAGCATAAACTCTGAAGACATAGAAGACAAAATGGACTGAATCTAGAGTGAGACAAAAAACCAGAAGGAGATATAGTGTAATTACTCTTGTACTCTGCTGAATTGGGAGACAGTGGTGTGCAGATTCAAAATTAAGGTGAGATCCAGTGCTTTGCTGAATTTCATCTTGATAAGTGGTCTGAGGTGCTGAACTACGTGTAAAGTGTTGTCTATATAAAACACTTGTCCAGTATTTAGGACAATAGTCAGGATTTAGGAGACCATGTCCAACAAATTTGTAGTTTCACAGTTGCGATGAATAACAGGTAGGAATAGACTTCATGATGCCACTTTTATGAACATCTTTCCAAGGTTATTATTTTTTCCATAGTAAAAAAATCCTGTTTCAAATAAATATATCAATTTCTAAAGCATAAATCTTAGCTGCATTGCACTAATGAAAAAAGTCCCAGTCAATTTCTTTCTTTTCTTGAAGTCCATTACAGTTCTCATTTAAACCTTTCAGCAAATGATTCATAATTACCTCAGTTTCAGGAGTATTCATTCTTTACCTTGCCTAGAATTATTACAATGAAACCTTTGGATTTTTTTTTTTTCATATTAAGGATAAATTAATTTTTTCCCAGGGATAACGTGCATTAAATTTTAAATCATTTATTGCAGTTGCTTTTACAAATTAAGGTTCCATGATTCAATTTCTTAGACAAGGCAAATGATTGCAGTATTAATTCATTCTATATATAGTATTTGCCCTAGTAAATTTCTCTTATTTTGTTTTTTGGTCACAAGTGACACATTAGAGATGGATAAATTTTTATTATTTTCTATTCGTATTTGCTATAGGACAAAAAAAGCCTTTAAAGCCTTTGTTTTTGTGATTCACTGCCAATTTAACAGGGCAGTGAACTGTATAACACAGTTAAAATTCCTCCTGAAAAGTCAATATGTAATAATGAGCACTGAATTACAAATTAAAATATGAAGACCTGAAAACCTCTCCCTGGCAGGTGATTCCTTTTTTGCTTAAAAAAAAACCAAAGAAAAGAAAGGTGGGAAGGTGTGAAGGGAGGTAAGAGCCATTTTTATAGATCATTAGGATCCCAAGTTGTACTCTTTGTCTACTTTAACATGGACTTTTCAACATTTCTGCTGGCTGGATCTTCTTGCTGTGTGAGGAGTAACAGCTTAAGGTATCCACAAAAGTAGCTTTGATTTGGTTCTTGTGTTTCCTAGTCTTTAACTGCTCCTCTTAATGTTTCCATGACCTTGGTATTATTCCCTGAAACATAAGGATGAAATAGAGCATATTTGTATGCTTGAATTAATCATTACTTGAAGCTACTATCAAGACAGGAAAATGTGGAGAAATCTAATTCCATGCTGAAAGACGTGGTGTGGAGCTGACAGCAATATTGTTTTGCGCAGGTGTGGGCTGTAGCTCTCCAGGTGATGTTAAAAGCACCTCAAAGACATCAGCCTCATTGGGAAGGATAGAACCTTTCCAATGCTACATTTAAGTTTGTCAGATTTTCCCCTCCTCTTCATTTCACCTCTTGCTGTAGGAACAGTTTCTAACTAGGGGGAATATGCTTAAAAAGAAAACTTACAGCTGCATCTGCAATACTTGTCTCGGGACAAATATTTTCTACTTAACATCAAATAAGTTTTAGGACCTATTTTTTTTATGTGATTTAAAAATCTGCTGGTCTGAGTATAAAAAATTTATTGTACAACATTCTGCTTCTATTTCCCTATTCCTCACTGGAAGAGAGTCTGCTTTAGTTCCTTGTACTTTGGCTCTGTTTTCAGAGTTGACTGGCTCTCCAGTCTTGGAAACTGCAGAAGGATGTGCCCCAGCTCAGACTCAAGATTTTTCCTCAAGACAATGTGAATGCACCAGGGCTGGTTCTTGGAGCTGAAACCTCAAGACAAGCCCAGCTAGAAAGGCGGCAAGTTAAATATAACCTTACCATCCCTTTTGCAACTTGGACACAAACAGCCAAATGCAGAAGTATTAGACAACAACGTGTGATCTCTTCTGCAGTGCATATACACTGAAAAGAGTGGATGGTGGAACAATGATCTTGATTGTGCTCACTTCCAGCCTGGCCATGACTGCATTACCTGATGGAATAAGGGCATTACTTCATGCAGATAAATCTGATTATTTCAATCTTTGTAGTCAGCTTGGATTTTGCTTTTATTCTCCTCTGGCAAACACCTTTTAAAAATTCCAGTATATTTCTGTTTTCCTAAATCTTTAATTGTTAAGAATTATTCTTCCAGGTGGGTATACTTCACCTGTCTTGTTAATTATTTATGGCTCTTTAAGAACCAAGAGTATGCTTGAAGTTGATATCTCTACAGAGAACTGCAAAGGGAACGACTTGAACCATCCTCTGCAGCTCACAGTGTGAGACTAGCTTGGTGAATATTTGATTTGCTGAGGGAAACAGGAGTGTTTGCTTAGATGTTTTTATTAAGAGTCAGTACAAGCAGCTATGTCTGCATTTAAAGTTGCCCAGCAGATAAAGCTACATTTATAGGAACTTTTAATTTTTTAAACAGAATGACAGATGTAGTGATTTGTTGCTCTTTCTGAATTTGGGCAAAATGAGCTTCCAAGAGAGGTAGCAACTGAGGGTTTTTCATACATTTTAAGGGTATTTTTCTCTTGGTCATGTTGTTACAGGTGGTCATTGACTCTGAGTTAGATACTCACAATGTCTCACATTCCCTAGTGAGAGTAGTTACTTCCCAATTAGCAAAATGACAAGGCTAAAAGAATAGATGTTTCTACATCAATTGCAACTTTGGTTCCCGAATCTGTAAGTACAAAAGAAACTCATAAATAAAATTTAAAAAGCACACAAGGGCTTTGAACACCTGCAGGATTTCTCGTCCAGGTAGAATACTGAATTTATAAATTAATATGAGTGATTCAGACACTCCAATGTCTCACAATGAGATGCTGGACATGGCCCTTCAATGTATTAGAAATCCCTGAAATGGCACTTGCTGTGGGATTTAAGGCCACCGTACTGATAAGAAGTACACTACACCCTGGAAAATCATTATATATGATTAGTATATAGTATCTAATTATCTGAATTATTGAGACCGGAAAGAACTTCTGGAGGTCATCTAGTCCAACACTCCTGCTTAAGCATGGCCACCTAGAGCTGATTGCCCAGGACTATGTCCAGACGTTTTTTGAGTATCTCCAAGGAGGAAGAATTTACAATCTCTCTGGGCAACCTATGCCAATCCTTAGTCAACTTCACAGTAAAAAATTGTCAGCTGCTGTTCAGATGGGACCTCCTGCATTTCAGGTTATGCTCATTACCTCTGGTCCTGTCAGTGGACACCATGGAAAAGAGCCTAGCTAAGTCCTCTTTGAAGTCTCCCTTTGTGTATTTGTACAGATTGATGAGATCCCTCTGAGACTTCTTTTCTCCAGGCTGAACTGTTGCAACTCTCTCAGCCTTTCCATACAGGAGATGTGCTGCAGTCCTTTTCTTATCTTTGCAACTCTTTCCTGGATCCTCTCTAGTATCATAGAATCAAAGAAAATCTTGAGATAGAAGGGATCTTGTACTACTGAACCCCAGAACTGGACACAATACTTCAGATAAGGCCTCACTAGTGCTGAGTAGATGTGAAGGATCCTCCCTCGGCTTGATAGCAACACTCCTCCTAAGGAATCCAGGTTATTGTTAGCTTTTTCAGCCACAGGAACACATTGCTGACTTCTGTTCAACTTTGTGTACATCAGGTCATTTTCTGCCAAGTTCCTTTGCAGCTGAGTGGTCAGACATTCCTTCCAGTTTTGTATCATCTGCAAACATTCTGGGGGTATGGTCTACCTTATCCAGATCATTAAGGCAGTTGTTCAACAGAATCAGACAGAGTATTTACCTCTGGGGTATACTGCTAGATAATGGCCTTCAATAGAATTCATGCCACTGATGACCACTCTCTGGGCCCAGCCATTCAGCCAGTTTTCAGTCCACCTCACTCAGTATGGGCTCATCCAGCCTATACTTATCAGATTCTGTGTGAAGATGTAACGGGAGACAGTGACAGAAGCCTCACTGAAACTCAGGTGGACAATACTCACTGCTTTCCCTTTATCTACCAAGCCAGTCATTGCAGAAGGCTATTGGGTTGGTCAAACATGAATGTGTATTGTCGTGTAGACAATTGTGTTTCCAGCTGGCAGCATGTATGAGAATAGACTTAGACAACTGTGGCAATAGGCTGACACAAGGTGTGACCTTGAGCCTCCTGTCTCTTAATAAATTTAAGTGAAATGAGTGACAATTCCTCATTATTAATAGTCTTTTTTCGATCAAGATAGCCCTTTCTTGCAAAAAAATCCCCAAAAATTGAATATAGAAAATACCTTTCTTATCTCTATCTTAATCCGCTTATGTTGTTGGATACCACAATTAACATTTTAGGGTAGTTTATAACAAGAGGATTAAACATCTGTTTTCTTAAACTATTGTAGTTTTTGAGCCATGAGAGCTTTAAGACCAGGGTCATTCAGCCCTTCTTGTTGAAGATATTCTGCTTTGGGTAAACAGTCAGCTAACTACTGTCCCAAGGAGAAAATACTGCTGCAATTGGTGCTAAGGGCTGTTGAGATACTTGGTTACTCATTCCACTTCAAATGAATATTTAAGGATTTTATACAAAGTAGATAAGACTCAATGCGAAAGAGAAGTTTTTTAAATATCCATCAGGATAAAGATTAGGGCTTGGATTGCTCTGGTGACTATTCTAACAGCCAGACTGGAGAATTCTCCTTTTGATTTCTCTATTGCTCCCAGAGTAGCCCAGTGTTTCTTACAAAACAGAACAACTTCAGAGAGAGACTGTGAGAGAGCTTTTCTTCAGTGCACTGACACAGACCAAAGTTCAGACTTCTGTCACAGATCAAGCAGAAAAAGGAATTAGTACATTGGCCTCCTATGTACCAGGTGAAGGCACATATCATTAGATTTCTAGATGTGAAAGGAGGCAACTCTTTCTCAGGTTCTTTGTGTTATATGTGATTTGACAGCACTCTACAATCAAATTGTTTCTAGAAATTTCTAGGTTGTACATCCCACTGGGCTCAGAAGTTACTAAGTCCTAGGTACTACTTAGGCACTGAGAATTTAAAAGTAGCTTTTCAGAAGTCAGATTACCTAAATGATGGCTTTTAGCAAACAAAGTGGGATTTGGGTCTTCATTCCTTCGTGGAAATTTGTTTCTAACATGTCAGGTCCCTATAGTGAAATACATTCTTAAGTAGAGTGGCAGAACACTTTCATCTTTTGAGGACAAAAAAATAATGAAAGGAAAAAAAGAGGGTTTTTTTTTCCTCTTAGTGAGATATTTATCATATTTCTAGGACAACATTTGTGTTATGCTTGCTCATTAAAAAACAGTGTTTAAGACACAGAGCTCTTCCTGCATTTCTAAAGTTCCTTTGGTTTTGTTTTTTTTTTTTCCAGGTTTGTAGCTCATCATTATGATTTTTGAAGCAGAGTGATAAGTAGGAACTATCTGAATAAAGACGTTTTTAGGAGCGGTGACTGAGTAGAAAATGAAATATCAAATTCACCCCTGTCTTTTTTTCCTTTTTGTTCATTAAATAGAACAGTCACATTGGTTAAGATATCATTGATTACAAGAATCTTTATTAAAATTTGTTAAAATGTTACACTTAGCAGACAATTTTGTTGAAGGTTTCTGGCATGAAAGCACAAATCCTTCTCACTATCAACAAGCAAATTTCCTCAAAGATATTAGAAAGAAAAAAAAAAAAGAAAAAAAAAAGAAAAATAGCAGCACACTAAATGTTATGTTGTGCATAGGTATTCTTTGTCAGGGGCAAAAATCAGCAGCTTTAAGTCATGAATACAGCAAACTCCTACATCTTTAATTACAATTTCTCTCCCTTCATATGATTTTGAAGCATTTATCTTGATTCATATTTTCTTTAGTTAGATTGGAAAATGTGTGGATCGGGGGATATGTCTCATACGTGTCTGTGGAGAATGCAGCAGAATTTGGCTGTTATTTAAATTGACTTCTCATATCTTTCTATGATGGCATGTCAGGATGGGTTGATGAGGGCAGAGCAGTGACTGTTTTCTGCTTTGACTTCAGCAAGGCTTTTGACATTGTCTCTCATAACATCCTCTAGGTAAGCTCAGGAAATGTGGGTTAGATGAATGGACAAAGAGGTGGATTGAGAACTGGCTGAATAGCAGAGCTCAGAGGGTCATGATCAGTGGAGTAGAATCCAATTGGATGTCTTTAGTTAATGACATTCCCCAGTAATCAATACCGCTTCCAGTCTTATTCAATCTGTTTATTAACAACATGGACAAAGGGATAGAATGCACCCTTAGCAAGTTTGGTGATGATATAGAACTTGGAGAAGTGGGTGATATACCTGAAGGCTGTGCTGCCATTCAGCAGGACCTTGGTACGCTGGGGAGTTGGACAGAGAGAAACACAATGAGATGTAATAAGGGCAAGTGTAGGGTCCTGCACTTGGAGAGGAATAACCCAAGTACCAGTATACGCTGGGGGCTGACCTACTAGAGAGAAGGTCTGCTGAGAAGGACCTGAAAGTCTTGGTGGATGACAGGTTGACCATGAACCAGCAGTGATCCCTTGAGGCCATGAGGGCCAAAGGGATCCTAGGATGTATAAGGAAGAATGTGGCCAGCAGGTCAAGGGAGATGATCATCTCTATCTAGTCAACCCTAGTGAGGCCATATGTGTTCAGTTCTGGGCACCTCAGTACAAGAAAGTCAAAGGAAGGGTCCACCAGATGGACACAAAAATGATGAGGTGTCTGGAGAATCTCTCTTATGAGGAGAGATCGTCGTAACAAGGCCTGTTTAGAATAGAGAAGAGAACACTGAGAGGGCACCTCATCACTATATATAAATACCTCAAAGGTAGGTACCATGAAAATGGTGCCAGATTCTGAGGCACTGAATGGTGCCCAATGACAGGGCAAGGAGTAATGTTTATAAACTAAAATACCAGAAATTCCACCTCAAGATGAGGAAGACCTTTACACTAAGGGTAGCAGAGCACTGGAACAGGCTGCCCAGGAAAGTTGTGGAGTCTCCCTCTCTGGAGACATTCAAAAGCAACCTGGATGAGTTCCTATATCATCTGCTTTAGATGACCTTGCCTTGGCAGAGGAGTTGGACTCCTCTGGATGATGAGATCCAGAGATCCAGAGGTCCCTTTCAACCCTAATAATCCTGTGATTCTGTGACTTGAAATACAGGGTGCATGTAATTCATCAAAGGCAAAATATTGAAATTTATTCTTGGCTTTTAGGTAGTCTTCCTTGATGGATTCACATGGGAAAAGGTGAAAAGATTATCTGGTAAATAAAATTATTATTTTTTTGCCTTCTGGAGCTACATCCATTTCCTTCTTATACTTTTGTGCCCAGGAAGATATGATTAAAGTAGTGGTAAAATTAAGTGTTCCTTATACTACTGTAGTAAATCTCACATAGTACCTTTTTTTGTGTTTGAGGGAAAGGAAAAAAAATCCGTCACACAATAGTGCTGCCTTTCCGTGTCTGTTCTATTTCTGTTGTTACAAAAAAAGATATTGTACAGAGAAATTTATGAAAACAGTATTTTGAAGAGGGAAAAATGGTGGAAAATTTCTTTCAACTTTTTCATACAAAGAAATATCACTTTCTGCTCAAGAGAAGAAAAACAACTTCTCTCTATAATTTATTTTTAAACATAGTATACTCTATATGAATGAGAAAGCAGTATTTGGATTATTAACCCCCCCAACAAAATCTGTGTAGTGGTGCATCTTGTGAAATTTAAAAATGTGGGTGTAATGAGTCAAAATCATAAAAGTAGGGCACAGGGAAAACACATTTCTGTATAGATATTACAGTGCTTTCATGTCCTCTGGAAAATCTGGATGACTTGGTCCCTTGGCACACCTATTTTTGTGTGTTACTTAGGATCAAAATTATATTTTTGCTGCAAATCTACTGATTACTCCTGTTTACTGTGCCTTGGTAACCATTGTAGGGTGACCTCGGACTCTTACTCTCTGTCCCTCCTCGCCCATCCTATCTGTCAGTGCAGGGGCGCTTGTTTTTCAAAACCTTGAAGTGAAGTGGAACTTCTGAATACAGAAGAGTCTGTTACTGCACTCTGCCTGCTGATCTGAGAGCCCAGAGGACTTAGAACTACTTTAGAACCTGTACATCACTATGCAGCACTAGTTGCACCCAGCATCTGGGTGAAATCTGATTAAGAAGTGAAAAACCAAAGAGATTTCCCACAGTCTCTGAATTACTGCTTGCTATGTTTTGCCTATTTTTAGTATCATATGTTACTAATCCATTGGTTCCACTGTCATGAAGAAAAGGCCCCAAAGTTTTACCTATGGCAATTTGTTTAGATAAAGTATAAAGAAATGGAATTGACTCGTCTTTGTTGGACATCCTGCTATTCTACATATTTCTTCACTCTTGTCAAAATATCAGCAAAATAATTTTAAGTGATCTGTTGAAAATAATAATAAAAACTCATTTAACTGCTAAGGTATAAACAAATCAAACACATTACAGACTCTCTTGTTATGGTTCTAAAATCATTTGGGCTTGAAATTAAGATTGGCAAAACATGACTGCATTTAGTAGAGAGAAAATGAAGTATTAATTGTTCTATTTTTCAGCATCCAGTCTGCAATTTGAATATCTAATCAGTTTCTTCTGTAATCTCTAACTGATATAAGACTTTACTGCCTTGGAATTGTTCACATGGAGTTCCAAACATGCCCTAGTTCTTATGTGTTTATTTTTTTTTTGTTGCCATTGAATATTCCAGCTTGCTTTTCAGCTTTGCTGCTCCTGTCATTGCCAACGAAATAATGTCAATAATCTGAAACTTCCAGTATTTTACTTCCTTTGAAGTTGTGGATAACTGATATTTTGAGAGAAGCTGCTACTCAAGGACTTTGTAAAATGAATTGTGATAAGACACAAATAAGTCTTTGAGTTGACTGGCCTATTTCTGAGATCTAGGGCCTTATTTTGCTCATTGTGTGAGCAGTAGGAAAGCTAAAATTGATGGCATTCTACTGGTAGAAACTTACAATGTTTCTTCTAATAAACCATCATCTGCCTTGCTTAAAATTTTATTTATTACTACTTTTTCAAATTACTAATTTAATTGTAAAAGTCTACTGAGGCACTTGTAGCTGCACCTCTATTCCATAGGCATCCTGTCTAACCAGATGTCTCAGACTTTTTCAGTCTGAATGGAAATAAATGAAAAGCAATAAAATCAACATTAATCTATTTTGTGCCTTCTCACTGGCTTTCCTAGTGAAAGTATAGGAAAAAGGTAAAATGTAGGCTTTCCTAGTGATTATGCACCATCAAGTACTTAAATAGAAACCTGTTCTCTGGAGTGATTCATTAATTAATGATCTGCCCAAGTAGACACAAGGGGGAAGAAAACACAGGTACAAGTCTTGAAAATGGAATTAATATTTAAATACTACAGACAGTTTTCAAAAGGGCAGCCAAGTGACTCGAATAATGAAGTGTGTCTTAAAATTGCTTAGAAACTGATGAACTTTTGGATAAGTGCAACAGGTCAGTTTCATTTCATGCAAATGAAAGAATGCCTCTATAGAAGGAAAAAGAAAAGGGATATTCTTCTTTATATATTTGTTACATCTTATTTTCCTTTTTCTCTATTTTCATAGCCTTACAGATACAATATTTGTTAGACGAACATTGGAGGACATTCTAGTGAAAATGGGTTTTGAGACTTATTTTGCTTAAAATGTGTAGTAACCCAAGAATAAGAAATGACAGCTTGGAGCACTAATGGAAAGAAGGGATGTTAAAGCACTACCAAAGGGGTCTTGAGAGGTCTGGTTTCATCTCTGAAACCTGTTGAGGGCTCAATGTGATGTTGAGCAACTTACCTACACATGGGCTCTTTCCTCAGCATCTGGAGTTGTTTAATCTCTTGGGGACTTTTGAAAATGACTTTCCACAAATCATCAGCAATAATTTTGTTTGTCATAGTTTCCACTTATGTTTTTAAATTTCAGCTTTATCATGTCCTAGATATATGTCTCCTTGTTGAGTTGTAGAGCACATAGAGAACAAAGGCCCTTCATGTTGACTACAGAAGCTGTGGATGCCCTATCCCTGGAATTGTTTAAGATCAGTTTGGAGGAGGCTTTGAGCATCCTGGTCTAGTGGAAGGTGTCCCTGTCCATGGCAGGGAGATTGGAACTAGATATTGTTTCCAATCCAAACCACTTTATTGTTCTATAATTTAGAATTGCCACTCTTTGGAGCTCTTGTTCTTAAATCTGCTTGTAAGGAAATACATGTTTTTGTATAGAAGTATGAAATGATTGCCATTGAAGCATGGCCTGAATTGAGGAAAAGTTTCCATGTGAACTTCACTGTGTGAAGATGGTTTCATGTGATGTGATGATTCTGGTTAAAGGGTTGCTTCATGTGCCTACTGTTCACTTCTGTCTGACACCAGCATTTAGTCTGTCACGTGCCAAACCCTCTATAGAGCCTGACTTTCTACAAGAAACTGCTCTGGTTAATAATAAGCCACCCTTAAAGACCAAAGGCTACAGCAGGCTTAGCTGGTGAATTTCAGTACTTTATATAATAAATCAGTTGCCGCCTCTAGACATATCGTACTATGCATGCTGGCATTAGAAGATTTAAAGTTTTGCTTTTATTTAGGCTCTAATTGTAGGAATTGGATGTCTGCATTTCTGAGAAAATGGTCTAGAGTTTTTTCCATGCTACTTCATGAAACTCATGCCACCCTTATTTAAATGTAACTTTTTGCATACATGGAATACTAAGAACAATTCATAGAGGCTGTCTCTAAGACTTAATTTTATGAAGGCTACATAATTCAAATAAACAAATCTGTTTCCATAATCCTAAAGTTGTGTTTTTAACATCATGATCAAGTTGCTAAATGATTATAATTATGTTGCCAAAAGACTGACATTAGAATCCTGGCAGTAAAGGCTGTACTATGAGAGAAAGAAATAAATGTTATTAAACATGCACAATCAAATCTTTATTGTCAGAAGTCAAGACATAGAGTGAAAATTTCAGATTTAGTTGGTTTAGCAAGGTTGATTTTGTATTCAGGTTTACCTAACCAGTCTTGTTGAATTGTCTTTATTTTCTTGATAGATTAGGATATCATATAACTTTTCTTATGTTCTCTCTCTTTTAATCCATGGAATGGAAAAGTAAGGGAAATGAACTGATGTAGCAATATCTTGCTGACTATTTGCGGAAGACACTAAGCTGGGAGCTTGTGTCGATCTCTTGGAAGGAAGAAGGGCTCTCCAGAGGGACCTGGATCGGTTGGAGAGCTGGGCAGTATCCAGTAAGATGAAATTCAATAAGTCTAAGTGCCGAGTCCTGCATTTTGGCCGCAAAACCCCCTGCAACGTTATAAGCTGGGGGCAGAGTGGCTGGACAGTGCCCAGGTAGAAAGGGACCTGGGGGTGCTGATAGACAGCCAGCTCAACATGAGCCAGCAGTGTGCCCTGGTGGCCAAGAAGGCCAATGGCATCCTGGCCTGCATTAGGAATGGTGTGGCCAGCAGGAGCAGGGAGGTTATTCTGCCTCTGTACTCGGCACTGGTGAGACCGCACCTGGAGTACTGTGTCCAGTTCTGGGCCCCTCAGTTTAGGAAGGACGTGGAGATGATTGAGCGTGTCCAGAGGAGAGCAACGAGGCTGGTGGAGGGTATGGAGCACAAGCCCTATGAGGAACGATTGGGGGAGTTAGAGTTGTTTAGCCTGGAGTAAAGGAGGCTCAGAGGTGACCTTATCGCTCTCTACAACTTCCTAAAAGGAGGTTGTAGTCAGGTGGGGGTTGGTCTCTTCCACCGGGCAGCAACTGATTGAATGAGAGGACACAGTCTCAAGCTGTAATGTAAGAGAAGAGTTATAATTGTTCATAATAATGGAATAATTTCAGATCCTGACTTCTGAATGTCAATGCAGTTAATCACCTTTGCCCTACCATCTCATGTGGGTACTAGAGCTTTTTGAATGTGTGGTAGCTCCAGGAACAACTGGACATTGTACCTAGTGTTATGGTTTAGTTGACCAGGTGGTGATCACTGAAATGCTGGACTCTGTGAATGTCTTTTCCAACCTAAATGATGCAATAATTTAAGAATGGTTAGGTAAGGTGCATGTATAGTGTAATATCCTTTGCAGCAGTAGTGACTTTAATATCTGGAAAGAGAGGACTTCTGACTTGAGTACTCTGCTGTGGAGTTGCTCCTAAGCAAGTGCAGCTTGGAGCCCTAGAACTTTTAAAGTTCCCCAAAACCTCTGATTATAAAGAAATATCTTAAATCAGTTCACCAAACTGAAGGATATTGTATTTCCCCTGACTTCCCCATTCCTGTATTTTTTCTGGGCATTTGGGAGCTGTGAAAATTAAAGGGTTTCTACACTTCTTTAAACAACTCTATTTTGATAAAATGCTATAAGTAAAAGATGCAGATACAGACCTCTTAGATGTGTCACAAAAACCTCAGGGAAACCATAATGCAATAATTTTGCCAGACATTTTCTACTTTACATTTTTGCATCTCCCGTAATTTGTGAGCTCTTTTAACAAAGATCAGAAATCCTTCTTCATTTTATAATTCACAGTGCATTACCTAGAAGCTGACCTGACGACCAGACCTCGGTAATGTCTTCCCATATGCAACACAGAGGATCTCTTTTCTCATAGCAACTTTTGTGATATAGGAATATAGGTGTATCCTTTGCACAGCTATATGTCAGGGCAACCGGTGTCACTGAATCTGTACTTTTCTTACTCTCTGGAAGTGCTCTCAACTTTCACATTGTTTTCTGGCCTGTTCTAGCATAGAACCATACTGTAGAAACGAAGGCTTTTGTGTAGTTGTACAGAATTAGTGTGTGGGTAGCTTTGTTGGGATTCCTTAAACTGGAATCATCCATTTAGTGGCATTGGGATAGGGACCCTCTGAAACCACAACTGCCCATAAGATACAAAGGCCTTGTGTACATGGTGCTGATAATCAGAGGATCCAGGAATGAAAGACTATGTACAAGATTATACAGTGGGCAAATGAACTCCCAAAATGGAATGTGTCTTTATTGCAAATTCATCTGGTTTTATAGTCCAAAGATTGTTTTATTTAATACAGCCAATAGACAAAAGGAAAAGTGGTCACATGCCATTGTCTCAGAGCTACAAGAAAGTCACAAGACAATGTTTACATACCCAAGACATTATATCATAGTCTGGACACACCATAATACAGCCTAATGTTCTGCCACGTTAGTGGAGATGTAAGGAAATGTGCCTTTTCTGGAGTAAAAGGACAAATATCCTTTCAGTTGTCCTGCTCTTTGAGGATAACTTTCAAAGATTTAATTGAACAGCTCTCAAGTGGAAAGGGAAGAAGGAATTTCTCAAAAATCAGTAGGTTTGTGAAATCCAAGGCAATTTAACATAAGAGTGAGCATTAAGCTAGGATAATGAAAGTAGTAAAATCCCATTGAACCCTACTGTAACTACTTGCACCTTTTAAGAGAAACTTTATTACAAATACTTGGCATTCTGCTGTGGCTTGTAGTATTAATACAAAATCCTTGCCTGATTCTATTTCTAATTTGCAAATATTAGTCTCTAGGACATGCAAAAAAACCCTAGGCAGTATAATTTTACATTTGGAATGAGAGAAATGTATTGAAGAAGTAAGATGCTGTATTGGAGATTGCTTTTTCTGCAACTTTCTAATCATTTAAGACAAAAAGAGGAATAACATATTTATCTAAGCCTACTGTTAAGCTGGTTAAGAAATACAGTAATCAGTTATCAGAGCAATGTAAGTGAGATTGACTTTCCTTTTTCCCCAAGGGATTTGGGCTGTGATCCATGATTCTTCTATAACCCCAGTTTGTTTCACTGCCTGAAGACATTAAATATGGGCTTAATAGAGCTTGTGGTGGGAAAAATGACTAATTACTTGAGCTGCTGACCCCTATTCTGCTCTGGAAAGATTTAGTATCTATTGACATGGGTGCATCCACCCTTGTGTTTTGACTATTGATCATCCTTTGGCAGCCACTGGCTGATGCAAGCACTACTGTAATTGTAAAAATTATGACATTGTGTGGGCTGAAATTGTGCATTAATGAAGAATTGAACTAAATGCATACCTTTCAAAGAATCTTGGATGCAAGTTCATCCTTCATTTCAACTTCGAGTGTCTATGTAATAACATTTTCCAAATCAATCTTCTCTATTTGTCATACAACCAGGACAGGTTCACTGCTGAACTTCTCCTCTCTGTCTCCTCCCCTACCCTTAGATTTCTTTCTTTTATTAATGGTCATTATTTGTGTTTTATCATGAGCCTACCCATCCATATGAGATGTCAGTAAACAGACTGAAATGAACATCATCTGTAGATTTTTCATAATTTTTGGAAAAAAATACACTGTTTTATCTCACTGCTTTTTATGAAAGAAGTCTCATCTAGTTTAAAAATTAAATCTTTCTATACATTAAAAAAACCCCAAAAGGCATGTCTTCATTTCTCTGTATTACTTCATTATTGTAAAACATCATAGAACTGGACATGCCAGGTTATTTTTGCAGGGTTTTTCATGACTAACAGATTGTGTGGACCAGGGTATTACAGGTAATTTTGAAATTTCTCATCAATTTGCAGAGGCATTCCAGTGTTTCAATGAACAATTTGACTATGTAAGTCTCCTTGACTGCTGAATTTTATTTTTTTTTTGTCAGAAGTGTGGCTATTTGAAAACAGGAAAACTTCATTTCATTTAGGAATTATCTCCTTTGAATAAAAATATCCTGTCTCACAGCACGTGAAGGACTGTCTTTGACATTGCGTTCAATAAGGGATTGCTACAGTTCCCCAAGTAGTTACTGAATATACAGTGCATGGTTCCAGGACATTACTAGACTCTTTAAAAAAAAAGGAAAAAACAAGGTACAGGGCAAAAGTTTTGAAAATCCTCTTCTAATGAAGTCAGAGACAAATGGAGCAATGTTTGTCCCTTTGTCAGCCATGAAGGAGCATTCTACAGAATAAATGGATCACCAGCCCTGTGCATTATTCTTTATTTTTTTTTATTTTATTTTTTTTTTTAATTCGAGTACTTTCACACATTTTGGATAGTTAAATCCTCAGTATACTCCTTCTGTAATTGCTGCCAGTGATTGTGTTCATATTCTAGATGTCAGGGTTGCCTTCAGGAAAGAACTGGACAGGCTGGAAGAATGGGCTATCCTGACCTTGTGAAATTAATCAAGTTTGTATCTGAAAAGAATCTGCATCAATACAGGCTAGAGACTGACTGGTTGAGGAGCAGCTGAGAAAAACCTGTGAGTCTGAATGGACAGCAAGCTGCACAGCTTGGTAGATAATGAGAGACAGCATATCATGGGAGGACAACATTTCAATGTACTTCCAAAGGGGGAATCTGTCTGGACATAAAAGAAAGCTTTTTCAAAACGAGAAGGGTGAAACATTGAAAGAAGTTATCCAGAGACACTGTATTTGTTCTGTCCATCCTTGGAGTTTTGCAAGACCAAACTGGATAAAGCCTTGAACAACCCGATCTAACCTCATAGGTGGCCCTGCTATGAGCAGGGAGTCAGACTTGAGACTTCAGTGGCTGCTTCCAAGATGTGATTACATTTTAAATATCAGTAAGTATCTAGATGCTAATGCATCATTTTCACCTTCGTTGTTAACATTCTTGTTCTATTAGATAAAACATACTGCAGTAAGCTATACTGTCACTTGTCTGTGGAGTGTCTAGCTCTTACTCAATATAGGCAGTGACTAGTGCTGAGGGACCTTATGTTCTTTGGATAGTTTTGCGAAGCTATGTATATTCTTATGTTGCAAGAAGAGTAAAATAAGTTGTTAAAATTTCTTACCTTTCAGTGCTATTTTAAGAACTTAGATCTGTTTCATTTTTCTTGAAGACATGGAGCTAAAGATTTGTTATGTGTTTTACAGAAATCTTGATGAGACTTTAGGGATGCATTTCACACTGTGAAAAATAGAAGAAAGCATAACTTTCAAGTAATAATTTAAAATTAATAGAACAAAATGGAAGTCTCTTTTGCAATCCAATATTTATGCATAGATTTCAAGCAAGAATTGTTTTCTACTCTTTTCAGCCCGTCTCCTTTGCTCTCACATGTTTTCATTTTATAGTTTGGTACAGAGTTCAGAGAAAAGGAATAGCCCCAGGTTCTGATGTAAATATGGGCCAAAACATTTTTTTTCCAATAGTCTAAAATTGGTGATCTCTCACCAGCAGAACAAATGAGTTATTTTAAGAAAAACAGTTTTTTCTTCAAAAGCTTCCATTCAGAGAAGTTTCAGAAGTATGAATGGACAGGAATAACAGGATGTTATTAGATAATTTCTTAATACAAATCACGGAACAGTTTGTGGTTGGAAAGGACCTTAAAGACCATCTATTTCCAATTCCCTTGCCATGAGCAACTTAGTGTTGAACACTTGTAGGGGTGGAGCATCCACTTCTATGAGCAACCCATGTCTCACCTCCCTCACAGTAAAGAATTTATTCTTCATAGCTGATCTAAACCTATCCTCTTTCAATTTAAGCCATTACCATTTGTTCTATCAGTTCTAGAACTGTCTGTAATTTGATCCAGAAAATAATATTGCTTTACTGAAGTCATCAGAGTTTTATCCCATTACTTTAGACTCATAATGAATGTGACTCCATTGTGAAAAGTTAGAAATGGCTATCAAGTGTACTTTAGACATGATTTCTACCTGTGGAAAAAACAGTCATTGGAACAACATCTGAATCTCAGACAATCTGTTTAAAGATTGTCTGGACTCACTTAGACTGTTTGTGTAGGACTTTTCATTAAAAAAAAGATCACTGGAAATTTTTGTGCTAATATGTGAATAATCTTTAATAGATTGACATCTGTCCACTTCCTGACTTAACATATTTTGCTTTCAGGGAAAGTTCTTATAATTAAGCTGAAATAATGATGAAGTTATCTTTTTTGTTCTTTTCTCTTGTTACATCTGTTCTTTTTGTTACATCTCCGTTCTCTATTATATCTTTTTTTTTTCTTTGTTCATATGTGTATGTACACCAAGAGTTTTGCTTAACTGAATCAGCAGCAATTTTTTATTTACTTTTCTGGTTTTTAAAGCAGGCTTTTAGCTCCAAGAATCTTTATAAGCCAGACCTTCAAGCTCTGAAAATTGTTTCCTTTCAGCATGTTAAAGATATTTAGTGACAGGGAATATTATGATGAAACAGCTTCAAAGGATTTATTTTGGAAACCTCAGAAGAAGGACAGAGATTTTGACTGCTTAGATGAAGTATTATGTTACTTCCAAAATAATTTACTTATATTTCATTATTTCCACAGTACACGAAAAAAAACTATTGTAAAAAACTTAATTTAGCTAGGGAATGCTCTATTAATCTCCTGTAAATTCTGAATAGATCTGTTGGTTGAAATACTTAATTTCTTTTAATTCCTAGTAAAATAATTCTGTTTGAATAAAATACTTGCATTGATGTTTCTTGAATTACAATCCCTGTTTTAATAAATGGTAGGTCTAAGAATGTCAAAGGCCTGGAAGGCTTTGCATCACTGATTTTAGTCCTCTGCTACAGAAGGAGACACAAAAAACGTCCAGCTGGAATGGATTTATAGAACTTGTGTTTCATAAGACCCAAGAACTTCCAATAAACTTTTGACTTTGACTATCACCCTGCCCCAAGCCACAAGTATTGTATGTGTCAGGAAGAAACCAGGGAGTCATCACAAGAAATATTTCAGTTTCCTATTGGAGCCATTTCTTTATAGAAATCCCCAGAGGACCCAAGGAAGCAGGCTATGCGTTATTTTACAGTATTTATTAATGTTACACATGTGAAATATTTTTCCTGGGTGCTGTGTTGTATTATTTTAAAGTCACACCTGAGTAAAAAAATCTCAACTGTGTTTCCAAGAATTTAATGTCACTGGGCACACCATTAAGCATTATGTCCTGTGGCACCCATTCATGCACTGGTAGAAAAGGAAAAACTATGCAGATTGAAAGAAATGCAGAGATAAAATAGGTATTAAAAGAAGTAAAAATCCCTTTTTAGTCCTCCTGGGTTCTTAGAGAAAGCTTGAGGTATGGGATTAATTCAATTGGTGAGTGAATAGTCTGTTTTCCTTCTTTATACAGTATCACAACCCCAAAAATTTCTTGCACAGACTTGCAGTTTTATGAAACTTCTTTGCTCTCACAGTTCAATATTGGAAACATTCAGAACCTCACTTCCTGGAACAAAGTAGATTGGTGTTTACCTCTTGCCAACAGCAAGCGACTGGTATTCACATTACAGGGATGTTTATTTAGGAAGGACTTTTTGTGGTAGCAGAATTGTTGAAAACTACTTCTTGTGTGTTAATAATTTCAAAGGACACTTTTCCAAAAGATAAGGTTTTTGTTAATGTTGCTGATGTTTCAGTCTTAGTTCCAGCCTGTGTTCCACATATATCCTTTCTCTTTCTTTTGAGTTTTCCAAACTTTGTGTCCTTTTTTCTACTCCTCTTTTAATAAGGTCTCAGATGTTGCTTAATTCTGTCAGTCCTTAAATGTGCACCCACCTTTATTTGGTGCTATTCTTTGTAGATGTTTTCAGACTTATCACCTGCAGCTGACTGAACAATAACTAATTCCTCTTCCCATGTAAGCTCATTACTACTGGGCTCTTCAGACATATTATGGAAAGGAAAATTACACCTTGGCTCTCCCATTCATATTTAATAATACATTTCAATACATTCAATACATTACTGTAATTAGACATAAGTGCAGAGGAGCAAATCCTATGTACTTCCTTTGTGAGCAATACTAAACTTGATTCACTTCCTTCTGACTGATCTGAACACAAAACAGCTGCGAGAACCTGGATTTGAATCTCACTTCATAAATCATTTCGATCAGAACAAACCAGCTAGTGTGTGTGTGTGCGCGCGTGCGCGTGTGTATGTGTCTGTGTGTCTGTGTCAGAGCTGGAACCCTGCAGCTCCATGGTTAGGTTTCAAGCCATGTAAATTTTTTTTTCATTTTGTTTCTTTTAAAGTATTTTTTTTCTTTTATCACTTTTTTTGTTTGGTTGGTTTTGTTCTGGGGATTTTTTAGCTTTTCTATCTCCTTATGTAACAGTTTAAGTAATTGCCCTATTCTGTTTAATTGGAATGACAAACAATAGAAAGTTAATTAAGAAAAAAAGTCCACCACAGGGCAAGTTAGTAGAATGGTAAAGAAGCCAGAATTTACAGTATTTGCACAACTTTCTTTATAAAGCCATTGCTCTTCATTATAATAATGTCAGGAGAGCAAATAGAAAAAAAAATGTGTTGCATTAGCAAACAATTAATGAGCACTTGTAACTGAATGGAACCCACATTTATGTATTATTTCATTAAAAGTTTACAAGACCCATGAAACCAAAGAATAAATAAATGAAATGATTTCAAGGTAATGGTCTGCTAGGGGGCATAAATATTGAACAAATGTATTAGTCTTGCCTGCTTACCTAAGACTTAAAACTAGAATCTTCTTTAATTTTTCTACTCGCTATTTCATTGAAAGATCAAAGTGTGCTATTAGATAAAAGAGAAACAGGGGCAAGTATTTCAAATTATCACTAATGCTATATTCTTTAGTGTAGTTTAACAAGAGGTTGCCTTTTCTGTTAAATCCCCCACAATTTAAATCCTTTTTCCTATTGTGAGGGAGAGCTCTTTGTGTCCTTGCAGACAGTAGCAAGTCTTTGGTAGAGGTTGATAAGTTCCGAAAAAGTGATTGGCATTTCCTTGGCTCTATAGCAATATAGAAACCTACACTTTTTATCTGGCAATTTTTCATTAAGGCTGCACCACCAAACTGAGTGCTTGCATGCACATTTAAGTGGCGGGAAGGCTTTTTGCCTTCATCATTGTTACATTACTTTGCATTAGTAGGTAGACCTAGTCAGCATCTTCTTCATTTCAGCTGCCAGACAAGTTTGATAATGATTTCAACATAATACTGGTTTCTAGGTTCCTTGTATCATGAAAATATCATGTAACTGATGGGCACACAGATGGCCTGCAAGCACAGCTGGAATTTGTGTAAATAAATGTACATATGGAGATCTTGGGAATTTCAGGGTGTTCCTTGAATGCAACAGTTTAAAGATGTTCAGAAGCAGACACATTTCCTTGTTGCATCCCTTTATTCCTGTTTGCTTACCTGTATTCATCCATTGGCCCTTTTTCCATATTTATATTGTAAAAGTTTTGGGAACAAAACAGCCTCGGTTGTGTGCTGTGGGGCATAGTAAAAAGGAGAGCTGGCTCTTGGCTGAGCTTCTTAGAAACAAGAATACATAAAAGCAATTGTCAAGTTTCTAGTAAATCTCTGAAAATTCCATTATTGTTGCTGCTTTACCATCTGCATTTCTCAGTACATCCAGCATGGTCTAAGAATTTTTAAATAAATAGGTGATGTACTGTTCCTTACTTTATCACTTTTATCAGAGTTTCAGAAGAATTTGATAACAATTGTTTTAATGGATGTGAGTGTGGTCGGAGCAAGGGTTCAGGTGGGATGCTTTGAATATATGCTATTTGTGGCCTTACCACCCAGGTTAGATGCCTTGCACATCTGTGAAATGAGCACATATTGGGTTGTTGAATAATGGAGTGCTACTTCAGGAAATTCTAGGCTGAGCAGTCATCTGTAAGGTGTGTTCAATGACTGTTATGCTATAGTTTTTTGGTTCTTTGCAGTGCTATAATTTTAGTTTATGAAAAAATCTAAGTAGCTTTTCCTGTATGCAGGCTGTTTGTCCTTTTCTGTTATACTGTAAACCCCACCTATCTTAAATTAATATTTAGTGATGAATTAGTTTAGGATGGTGCAGATAGTTGCTCTAGAACTATTGCTCACATTTGTTGCACTCTTGGAGTGTAACAGGAGACATGCTCTTTGAAATGGATCAGAGGAAGCACCACTCAATCAATTATCACATAGCAGACCCTGATCCCACAGTGGCAGTAAATACCAGACTGGTCAATGCATTCATAAATGGCTGTTGCAAACACAGGACTGGACAAGTGGTGTAGGAGACCTTGTTCATTCAACTAAATGTGTCATCCTAATATATTCTTTCTGGTACACAAATTTTCCCTGATAACTAATACTGACCTCCAGTATGTAGGATAACAGAATATGAAGCCTGTAATTAGTAAGCAGAGGAGAGTGAGGGGTAGTGTAATGGAGGCGGCAGTGGGGAATGTGTGTGCCTCAAACACACTGCATGATCCCAGTGCAAGCGTATTGCCTGACTGGATGTCACTGGGGAAGGCCAAAAATGTGAGAAGCTCTAAGATTCTACTGTCACTTTTGTTGGAAGGAGGATCAAGTGCAGTGGCCTGGAAGATGGAGACAGATCATGATGCTGCTTCTGGGGAAATTCATCAGAGCCAGATTTGCTAGACCTGAAGATGAACACTTCTGCCTTTGTTTAATTGTTTACAATGGGTAAATATTTTAGCAAAGTAATTTTTATTCATCCGTGAATATTAATACTCAGAATTTTATGCTGTCTTCATTTTAGAAGCTTGTTACCCCCAAACTGCTCATGTTAACACGGTTACACAAGGCAAAGGAACACCAGTAGCTATTCAATACTTTTTTTTGCCTCAGTCTTTAATAATACTTATAGACCTTGGGCTGCTCACTCCCCTCAGTCAAAGGACCATGAGTGTGGGAACAGTGGATTTCCTTTTGAAATTATACGGCAGCAGATGTATCAGCTGAATGTTCACAAGTCCATGAGGCCTGGTAGGATTTACTCCAGAATTCTGACAATACTTGCAGGTGTTATGGCAAGATCTCTCTCTATCAACTACCAACGGTCTTGCATGTCTGGGGAGATCTCTGCTGACTGAGAGCTAGCCAATGCTATTTCCATCTAAAAAACGGTGTGAGGGAAGACCCAGAGAACTACAGAGCCATTAGCATATCCTGTAAAAATTATAGCAAAGATCATACTGAATAGTAGTAAAAGATATTTAAAGAATAATGCAATCATCAGACACAGTCAGTGTGGGTTCACAGAGGGAAAGTCCTCCTTAACCAATTTGATATCCCTCTGTTACAAACTGATTAATGGTTATTTTTATTCCCATAAGCAAAGCTAAGATACAAATGAGACCAGATGTTAAGTTTCAAAATGATAGAAGAATTTATTTATAAACTGTAAGACTAAAGCATAGACAAAAGGAAAAAGTAGAGAAAAGTTAGAAAAATCTAAGATTACTTAGCATAAAAAAGGGATGATGCTCTGTCCAATGTGTGTGGAGGGGAGAGGTTTTTGCCCTTTCTTTTTTCTCTTTGCTGCTCAATGTTGATTCCCCCTTGAGACTGATGTGCTGGCCCTCTGGAATGCGACAAGATGAATTTGCAGGATTAGGTTGCCAAGTCTCTGAGCTGTGTTTAGGTGGGCTGCTCTTTGCTCACGTGCATATGTGGCCCTGGTTCTGAGTCCAATCACACTGTGCTGTTGGCTGGCATCTCAGCAGGAGAGAATCTCCCTGCAGCTGACTTCTCCCAATCCAAAATTCCTGCCACGATGGAGAAGTCCTGTTACACACGTGTTCATCAGTCACGCAAAAAGCAGTGAATTGTGCTGGGCTCAAAGCTCTCTTTTGTAGCTTATGTCACTGGAGCAAGCCTGTGCCTAGACCTTCAGGGGTGCAAGACTGGGGAGTTTCACAACTCATGAGTAGGTCTCTGCTGGTCTCCCCTTCTCAGCAAGGCCTCCCCTTCTTGACTGGCCTCTGCTCTCCAGGCAGGGTGGCTTCTGTTATGCAAGGCCTCCAGCAGTTTTTTGCAACTCACACGTGGTGGTGAAGAGAAGGGAAGAAGGGGAAGGATGAAAGGTGATAGGCAGCTTTCCAGCAGAGAGACTCCTTGCAGCTTCTTTCCCCTTCCCTTCTCTCCAGCTAGCTAGGGTTTTTGCCTCTTTTTTTACAGAGGTTTTGCTAGCTGCATATGAGTAGCTTTGCACGTAGTTTTTTTGGTGTTTAAAGCAATAAAATAGGGAGGGACAATGTAAAAGCAAATTTTAAGGCATTTACTGAGTTATCAGCCCTTTACACCCTTTGATAATGTCACTTGCCTGTGGATGAAGTGTAGGTAGCTAGGGCCT
>VXBA01002437.1:2502-21415 GCA_013399895.1 Serilophus lunatus
GGGACTGGGGACAGGGGGGTTTGGGGGGGTTCAGGAGCCTCCTCTTGGCACAAGAAGGGGTTGGTTTGGGTTAAAGGTGAGTTTGGGAGCAGGGAATTGCCTCCCCTGTGCAGGGGGCTGGGAATGGCCCCTGGGTTCTCTGTTCTGAGCTGGGTTTCTGTCAGATGGTTTCCTGCCTTGGATTCATCAGTGACAGAGGCACTGTGTGTGTGTGTGTGAGGTGAATTCCCTGGGCAGGGCTGACTCCTGGAGAAGGAGGAAATGAGAAAAGGGTGATTATCCAAGGCAGGGATCACTCTGTCAGGGAGCTGCTCCAAATCCCAAGCACCTTTCCAGGCTGCTCCCTGTGCATTTGGGAGAAGGGGAGCTGAACTCGTGGAGAGACTAAATAATAAAGGCTTTTATTATTTATTGGTATTTTTTGACAGTCTGTAGATGATGGTGTGATGCAGCTAATTTGAAAGGGATTTTTTTCGAAGTGATTCCAGGCTGGGCAAGTCCAAAGCTGCCTTTTTGCCACTGTCATGATGAGAATTTCCCTCTAGTTGAGAGAGAGTTTTATGAAATAGCCACTTACCTGTTCCTTCCCTGGAGAGCATTAGGATGTTGGTCATTTTAAGGAGGCTGGATTTGGGTAAAGGCAGTAAATGATGCCAAATAAAAAAAGAACCAATATATATCCACTGCTGATGGAACCTCAATTTTTTATCCTCTTACCTGTTTTTATAAAGCTTCTCGTTTCTTTCTCACATATAATTCCACTCTAAAATTTTGCCTGAAGAGAGATGTTGTTTTTTTTTTTTTTCTATTTTATTTATTGAGGAGTTAAAATTTTTAAACTTGGAGCCCTGGGAAGTGCCAAGGAGTGTTTTTAGAGCTTTGCAGCCTCGTGCCTTCTCTCCCATGCCTTGGGTTTGCTCTGTGTCCTGTCAGAAGTGGCTCTGCAGGAGGGTTTGGTTTTGGTTCTTGGTTGTCAAGGGTTTGGCTCTAAAGGCCTGGATGTGTCCCTGGATGCTGGAGGTACAAATGGGAAGTGGAAGGAAAGGGGGAAAATGGTTTTCCAAGTGTGGTGTGTTCCATGTGCTTATCTGTATGGCTGAGGAATGTAATTAAACTTGGCACACTAATCGTCCTGCCTTATCTACATGTATATGATGACTCTATTTATGGCCTTAACTGCTTGTATTTGTACTGTAAAGATACAACTTGTGCCTCATTAACCTGCTAATCCCTCCCATCTCCCCGTGTTGGCAGCCAGGGGTGGATGTTGGGAGCCTGCTGAGGTTCCACTTGCCTTTTTCCTTGGGAAAACCTGTTTATTTAGGCTGTAGTGGGACAACACCCCACGCAGGGGGGGGGTGACAGGGTTGGCTTGGGGTGACCTTGTGTTCCTGAAGGTGTGGGAGCAGCTGCTTGGGTTGGTCAGAGATAAAGATCTCGGTGTTCAGGCAAGTTGGAATAGGAAAATCCGGTGTGCTGGTGTTTTGTATTCCTGTCCAGAGCTCCTGGGCTGGCTGGATGCTGCTGGGAGCTGGGAGGGGTGAGAACCCCCCCAGTCCTGGGGATGCTGCAGCATCCTGAGAGCACCTGGGGAAAAGGTTTTCCTCTCCAGGGAAATGGGCAGCAGTGGGGGCTGCCCGAGGGAGAAGGAGCTGCAGGGCTGCACAAGAGGCTCTGCCTGAGCCCAGTGACAGCCTCAGTGTCTGAACTCAGCCCTGAGCTGATGGAATTAGGGCTGGAAAACCCTCTGAGAGCGTGGAGTCCAACAGTTCCCCCAAGGCCACCACCACCACTGCCTCGTGTCCCCAAGTGCCACATCCACGGGTTTTTTGAGCCCTTCCAGGGCTGGGGATGCACCTCTGCCAGGAGCAGCCTGTCCCACCCTTCCCAGGAAGGAGTTTTCCCCAATGTCCAACCTGGTGACACCTGAGCTGTTCCCTCTTCTCCTGTCCCTTGTTCCCTGGGAGCAGAGCCCGACCCCCCCACCAGCTCCCCCCTCCTTTCAGGGGGTTCCAAAGAATTCCAGGGGCCCTTGGATCCTCTTTTTCTCCCCCAGCTGCTCCTCATGTGCCAAGGGAAGTAAAGCAGAGGGTAAGAAATGGCACAAATTGATTGTCCTGGGATTGCCAAGGATTGGATGAACAAATTCAGGGTAAGGATTGGTTTCTGGAGCAGTCTGGGTGTGGGGGCTCAGGGAGGGGCACTTGGAGGTTTGTAGCTGGAGATGATGTTTGAACCAGATAAGGCATTCCAGGAATCTGGATTTTGTGGTTCTCCTTTCATGGGAATTCTTATTTTTTTGGGAGGGGGGAGGTGGGGGTGAGAGATGGAAAATACTAAGCAGGGCTTAACCACCCAAGCAGAGAGAGTGTATCCAGTGTATCCTTTAATTCCCTTCTTATTAATTTAATGGGAGCAGCTTTGTGATGCTGGTTGAACATGAAGAAGGAGTTGGAGTGTCCTTGGCCAAAGACTGGTCCAGCAAAAAAGGAATTTTCTCCCTCAGTTTGGGTAAATCACAACCTGAGCTGGAAAAGAACTCTCCCACTTCCCAGGATGAAACAAATGAGGACTTTTGGTCCAAAGCTTATTCCACAATCCTATTGTCTTTAAGGAGCCACCTGAGGCAGCTGAAAGCTTTGGGAATGTCAGGAAGCTGCTTCCTAAGAGCCAAGGATGTTGGGGATTTGAATCCAATCAATTCAAACACTCAAATTCAATTTGGGGGCTGCATTTGTGCCTGATCCTCACTCAGTTCCTCCCTTTTCATTAGGATATTATGGTGCTTTAAAGTGATTTTCTCCTCCATGCTGCTGCTTGAAGGGCTCTCTCAAACCCTGTCAGCTGGTAATAAAAGAATAAGCTGTTCAAGGAGGAAATACTTAAACATAATCAATTTTAATGAATACACTGGGGAAAAAAAGAACGTTTATGTGCTTTTATTTGAGTTCCTGGAGGCATTATTTACAACTGTGGGTTTATAATTTTGCTATGTGTGCGTATCCTTAGGTATGAATGTTATGTTATACATGTCTCTAAATATATAAATATTATATTAATGTCATATAAATATTTCTAAATATTATATTTTTAGGGGCTTGGAGCAGTGTGGTCTAAAGGAAGGTGTCTCTGCCCGTGGAACTGGATGATTTTTAAGGTCTCTTCCAACCCAAACCATTCCGTGATTCAGTTTAAATGATCTGTTCATTTAAACTCCTGGCTGTTATTTAGCCTGAATTCTCACTGGGTTTTTTTTTACCATTTCTTTTGCTGTTTTATTGGACAATCTGCTATTTAATGGGGGCATTTCTAAGAAAAAAACCTCCCTCTGTGAAAGAATTCCCTATTTTTGCAGTGTCTGCTTTTTGCCTTGCTGGGGGGTCCAGCCTGAATCTGGGGGTTTGCAGTGAGCTCACAGCTTATTTCCAGCTCCCCCTGGATCTTCCCATCACACTCATTCCCTGCTGGGGCTTTGCTTGCTGGAATTACTGGTTTTGAACTGGGAGGAGGAGGAGGAGTGAGTCCTGTTCTGCTCCTTCCTGCTGAGCACTGAGGCCTCCTGGAGTGGAGAAGGTAAAGGAGAACATTCCCAACCCCTCCTGATCTGCAGCATCACCGTTTCTGTGGCTGTTCCAGTGTCAGGGAATACCTGCCTGAGTTGTCTGACACTGCTCTGGATGTTCCCATTATTTCCCAGTTCCTTGGTGGTTTCATTGGGGATCCCAAATATCCCAGACTGGGTTGGGTTGGAAGGGACTTAAAGCCCACCCAGTTCCACCCAGGGACACCTCCCACTATCCCAGGTGGCCTTGGACACTTCCAGGGATTTCTGTCATCACTGGGAATCTCAGAAAATAATCTCATGTCCAGGCTGCTCATGACAATTAACATTTCACATCAATAACTTCTGTTGAAATGCCCACAAGTGACTGAGGGCAGCGCTGCTTTCATAGAAAATACCTGTTGGGGTTTTTTTTAATAAAGAAATAGGACCTGATAAAGCTCAACAATACTTGGGTTTGACTTTTCCTCAGCAGCTTTTGTGAGAAATTTCAATCCCTGCTGCAAACCCTCCCTGTACTGAGATCGTGCTGCTGCTGACCAAGCTGTTGTCTCACTGCATTAATTTAGGAAACCCTTGGGTGCTCTTTCCTTAAACAGGCCCTTTCCTTGAAGAAATTTGTTTCCAATTTGGAGTTCCAAGCACAGCACTTGGAATTAACTCCTTGATCTTGTAGAGCTTTGCTTTGTTTTTTTTTTTTCTTCCCTCCTGCACTCAAAATATTCCCAGCAAGCAGGAGCTTTCAAATCCCATTTTCTAAAGCACAGCGAGAAGATGCTACAAAAACAAGGAGGAAGATGGGCTTGAGAATGATGTGGGTTTTGCAGTTTGGGGATGGTGGAGTTGCTCCAAGCTGGAATCCACCCTGGGAAGGACCCACATCAGTTTTGTGCCAGGATTTTGTTCTTGTTCTGCCCCTGGAATCTTTGCAGCCCCTTGGAAACGGGGCTGGAAAATTGGATAATCAATTTTCCAGCTCAGAACAAGGATGATAATTTGCTTTTGTGCCTGGCTTTGGAGGAAATACTCATTGAAGTCACTGAAACACTGGAGCAATAATGCTGTTTGCTCCTTGTTTCCTGCTTTTGTTCCCTGGCTTTTGTTCAGGGCTGATCCTCGTGGAGTTCCTTTAGATCCACTTGAGACTGTCACTAATGCTTAAAATAAATAGGATGAAATAAATATTTATTGGCTGGGAGAGGCTTTGGGTGGGTGTGAGCTGCAGGCAGAGGATTCCAGGCAGGATTTGGGACCTGAAATCCTTGGGATTCTTGGAGCAGGAGGGCTCTGTCCTGGCTGTGGAGCTGGAGCTTCCTCAGGGTTGGGAAGAGCCCTTAATTCCACACAGGACAGGCTTGGGGCTGCTGGGAATAGTGGGGGGACTTGGGAATAGTGGGGGATTTGGGAATAGTGGGGGATTTGGAAGCTGATTTAAAGCCACTGGACTGATCATCCTTGCTGCTTCTCACATTCCAAAAGAATTGGAAGGTTTTCCTGGTGAGCAGAGCCATATTCCTGCTAGAGAAAGGCAAAATCTGATGGGGGCAATGGTAAAATCCCTGCTGCTGGTTGTGGTAAATCAAATTTCCTGTTGTATCACCAGCTGCAGGATTTTCAGTTCCCTGGAAAAGCAGAAATCCCAAAAGCTGAGAGGACACCACACTGGCAGAGGTGGTGTGGACATTCCAGCCTTGGAATCCCTGTTATTCCCTGCCATTCCTGCAGGGATAAAAGCCTTGGTTGGACACAACACCCATCTGGGGTGTGCTCAGATCAAATTAAAGAGGGTACAAAAGTGTTCCACCTCCTCTTTGGGGTGGGAATTTCTGTCTTCCCCCTCTATTTCCCTTTTTTCCAGCCCTCCTTGTTGTGCTCTTTGCTGGTTTCTTGCAGCTGAGAGGCAACAGGAGAAGGGAAGGAGATGTGGGAGATTTTTCTTCTTAGTCAGTGTTTGTGTGGCATGAAAATTTAATAATATCTGTCTCCAAGGTGGTGCTTGTCTGCTGAGGGGAGAAGGAGCTGGGCACAGAGGAATTAGCAGCTCCTTTCCTAAACTCAGATCCAGGAGGTGAGGAGTGTTTTTCCATTCAGAAAATTGAGGTTAGGGTGGATGTCATTCCATTGTGAAGGGAAAGAACTCCCAATTCCTGGGTGATTAAAGCTGTGCTGGTTCCATCCCTGCTGCTTTCCACTCATTCCTAGGGAATAAAATGCCTCCCCTGGTGGATTTGCTGTGGTTTGAGTGGATTTGGGTGGGTTTTTCCCCCCAATTTCTTGGTGTTTGGGTCATTATCTCCTTCCTTCCACAGTTTTCCCACCTGTTGGTGTCAGTGCCAGATATTTGGAATATCACTTGCCTTATCCAGGGAAAAATCTATGCTTGGGGTTCACCCTGAGCACAGTTGTTGCATTTCAGGGCTTGTTAAACTCCAGAACGTGTTTGAGTTCCTCCAAAATAAACTTCCCAAGGTGGTTTGGGGAAGGTTTTCTGCAGCACATTTCCTGGTTAATGATTGATTTCCATGGCCAGTTCCCAGCAGTGCAGAGTGGAAAGTGTCCCATGGGATTTGTGGGGATTCCAGGGCTCTCCAGTGTCTGCCTTTGATCTGGGCTGGAATCAGCCAAAAAACCCTTTGCAAGACCTGAGTAATGTGGCACTGAGGAGGAAACTCAGGGGTTGTTTCCCATCAGGGACTTTTGTGCTGCTGGAAAAAAAATGACACGACTCCAAATGGGGAACAGGCAGTGAAGGGACTGGTTTGGTGGAAGGAAAACATTGAATTCCAAATGACAGAGTGGGAAATAATTATTTGGAGGCCACTGGTCATCCTGTGATTGCAAGTTTTTCCAAATGGAGGTCAGGAACAGGCAGAATTTCAGGGTCTTTGTTGAAGAATTGGACATTTGTGGCTGTAGCAGATTCCCTCTGCCTTTCCATCTGCATTTATTGGGGGTTGCTGCCTGTTTGCTTTGGCACTGTGGGTGCTCTGGAGTTGAGGGGTTGATTTATTGCAGGGGGACACGTGGGAGCAGCTCTGGGAGCTGGGGGGGAACATCCCCAGGTCTCAAGTCCCTGGTTTTCATTTTGGGAGTGGGAATGGGTGTTCAAAGATGCCCTTGTTGAACTTTTTGGGGGATGAATCATTTTGAGGAGGTGTTGGTGTGGCTCAGAGTCAAACCCAGGGCTTGACTTCCCTCCTATGCACATTTTCTCCCTTCTCCTCTTCCTGGATTTTTTTTTTTGATTTCCTAGTGCTAATTTATTACCTTGTTTTGTCTGAATTTATATAGAGAGCCCAAAGAAAAGATGTTAAAATAGTAATTCCTGGCTCATTTCCAGCTTTCCTCAGTGCAGGAGCTGTTGAGGATTTCTGGGACAGCAGGAAAACATTGTCAGCCCCAGCAGAATTCCCTCGTGTGGCAATTTCTGTGCAGGTTTGTGAGGAATGTGAGAGGATGGGGATTTGGATTTCTGCTGGAAGGAGGAATGTCTGATCCAGTTGGGAAAGCTGAAGTGACTCTGTGGCCTCCAACTTCATTATTCCCAGGAGAATAAATGACCACAGGCTTCAGGAATCAAACAGAACTACAGTTCATCCTCTAATCCTCTATCTGTGAAATTAGGGCAAACTATTTCTATATATTTAAAATATATATTTTATATTGTTAAAGATGTTGTGATGGTGATGCATTTTCCATAGGAATTGGGAGCTTGGGGAGTGTATTTTCCTGGAAATTTTTGCATGGCAACCAGGATCCAATTGTCTCTTCTGAGGATAATACTGCCCTACAGAAGAAATGTGGTTAATGTTACTATAAATATGCCTAAATCATCTCCACTGAGGCTGATGAAAAAGGATATTGTGATGGAGTTGAAATGGGATCTTCATTTCTGCCTTCAGTGCTGATGGGAATTTGTCATGTGGGATTAAAAGACAAAAAAACCCCCACGATTTTCACATCCTGGTTTCACCAGATCAAAGCTGGTGGAGGCATCAGAGGGGCTGCTGTGCCTCTGTTTGCAGAGCAGAGGGTGGCCAGGAGCTGGGAGGTGCTGCTGGAGGGGAGGGACAGCCTTTGCCCTCTTCCCACCCTCAAATTCCCACTGATTTTTCCAGCAGCTCAAGGCAGGTAGGACAGAAGCATGAGGATAAGGGGCATCCCTCTGTGGAATGGTGCACCTTGGGCAGTGAGCCTTGGCAGGACAGGGTTGACTTTGAGGGCTGGGATCAGGCTCTGGGGCTGGGCTGGGGGTTTTATCAGGGAAAGTGGAGGGAGGGATGTCTGGCCCCTTGTTTTGGAAGTTGATGAGACTTTGTGTGTTTTGTTCAGAGAATCCTGGAATGGTTTGGGTTGGGAGGGACCTTAAAAACCATCCAGTGCCACCCCCTGCCCTGGGCAGGGACACCTCCCACTGTCCCAGAGCTCCAACCTGCCCTTGGACACTTCCAGGGATGGGGCAGCCACAGCTTCTCTGGGAATTCCAGCCCAGCCCCTTCCCACCCTCCCAGCCAGGAATTCCTTCCCACTCTCCCATCTCTCCTGCCCTCTGGCACTGGGAAGCCATTCCCTGTGTCCTGTCCCCCCAGCCCTTGTCCCCAGTCCCTCTCCAGCTCTCCTGGAGCCCCTTCAGGCTCTGCCAGGGGCTCCAAGCTCTCCCTGGATCCTTCCCTTCTCCAGGGGAACCCCCCCAGCTCTTCCAGCCTGGCTCCAGAGGATTCCTTGCTTTTCCCTGTGGATTTGAAGAAGAATTTCTCTAGGAGACAACCACGTGTGTGGCCATTGCTTTGTGTTTACACTTGGATTTTTCATGCATTTCCTATTGATTTAAAGTGACAAATTTGCAGGAGCCTGAGCCCTTCCTGGGGCTGTCTGTGGACATGGAGGTTGTCTGGCCTTTCCAAAGCAAGGTCAGTAAATAATCAGTGAATATGTGTCATTCACTGAAGGAAATCTCTCTGTTCAGGCTCAGGGAGATTTGCAGCATTGCACACACCCAGCTGGAATTGCTGTTTCCTTGGCGTCCTGGAACAGGAGGATTTGGGGACCAGAAGCAGAAAGTTCCCACTGAAAATGTGGGAGTAGGTGGATGAGGGGCACCTATGAGGGCTGGAGGAGATAAAACACTGGGGGCTGGAGCTTCCTTGTCACATGTGAAGGAGAAAACCCACCCATTTTGGGGTGAAGAGTTTTTAACTTCTCCAATAAAAGGTGCTGTGGCTGCTGGAGCCTGGGAAGCCCTTTGGGAATCTGGGCTGTTGATGGGCTAAAAATTAACAGCAGGTCAGGGCTGTGAGTTGGCACAGGGAGCTTCCCCTTTAAGCTCCAATTAAATTAAAAACCCCCCTCTGATAGCTATAATTTAATGGGGTTAAATATATATACACACATTTCTCTCTCTCTCCCATGACTGTCTGGCATTTCAACAGAGGTTCTCTAATGGCTCGGAGTAGCTCAGAGTCCTTTTATAGGATTTCTACATGTTGATTATTAGGACTTGAAGAATAAACTCTGGATAAATTTGGCCCTAATAAGTTGTGTGTTGCTGTACCTTCTGTGAGGAGGGAAAACAGCAGGAGTAGTGAGTTTCTAAATTTTGGGGTTAGGTTGTTTTTCCTTTGGCAGCTCCTTCTGTACTCAGTGTGTGTAAAACACTTGTACTGTGGGTGAGCTGTGCAGTTACTGAGTTAGAATAATTATTGTGCAGATCACTTGATGTCCCCTAATGTTTGATACCCTGTTGAAGTGCTGGAGTACAGGAGGAGAGAAAGGTCAGCAGTGTGAAATAGTTGTCCCAAGTAGTTTTTGGTTTATAGAATTTGAAGTAGTTCTGTATCATCTCCTCCTGGTCTTGGTAGCAAAGGCCTTGCTGATTCTACAATAAAATATCTGCAAGACACATTTGAGACCCTCGGTGGCGTGGGGAGGAGATGGATCCCAAGCTCTCCAGGTGTGGGATTTGGAAAGGAAACCTGGCTTGGGGTCTCAGGGTGCCAATAAACTGTTGTTGTGAGGTGGATTTTGAGCCCCCCTGTGCACAGACTGCCCAGGGTGTGTCTGGGGGGGATGAAGGGAGGGCTTGGAATGTGCCTCCTGCAGCCTCACCCCGGGTCAGCTTTGGAAATATCCCTGCAGGAGAGGGGATGGAGCTCACACCTCACCAGGGGCTGCAGCTCCAACCTCTGTGGGAGAGGGACAGGACCCAGGGCAGGGCTGGAGCTGTGCCAGGGCAGGGTCAGGGGGGATCTCAGGGAAAGGTCCTTCCCCCAGAGGGTGGGTGGGCACTGCCCAGGCTCCCCAGGGAATGGGCACTGCCCAAGGCTGCCAGAGCTCCAGGAGGGGTGGGATGATCCCCTGGGGCAGGGTGGGATGGTTGGGGGTCTGTGCAGGGCCAGAGGTTGGACTTTGATCCTTGGGGGTCCCTCCCAGCTCAGGATATTCCCTGTTCCTGTGTGCAGGTGAATCCAATGCTCCCTGTGAGATCCATGGCAAACCCCAGGCACCAACTGGCACCAGGAGTGAAGGCAGGGAAGGGAAATGGCTGTGAATCCCTGGGGCTGGCCTGGGAGGTTTTTTGGGGTTTGTTCTTTATCCACAGCCATGGTTTGTACCTTGGCTCCTTCCCTGTGTTGTCACTGAAGTTTCAGTTCAGGAGGGTGTAGCACACTTCCCTCTCCAAGGGAATTGATACAGAATTCCAGGGTTGATTTAGGACCTGGGTGACAGCTTTGGTGCCAGATGGAGCCAACACAAGGAGAGCCCCTGCAGAGTGGAGCCAGGGATCACAGCCCTCCCTGCAGAGCTGAAGTGCTCTTAAGGAGTTGTTTTCCACATGGAACTGCTGGGAATGAGGACATGGGACACATGGATGGTCTCATGTTACTGATTTGCACCAAGGCAGCACATGGGAGACCCAGTCACAACATTTGGATTGTGTTGCCACTAAAATAGTCCACGTTGTACCTCGTGCTGATGAGTTGTCCTGGCAGGACTCAGGTTCACTGGTGCAAATCAGATTTTCTGCCTTTTTCATCACTACTCTTTTAATCTTAATGCTTTGATTAGATTTTCAGAAGTTTTATTATATCCTCTATAGCCTTAATTCACTTTTAAAATCTTTTCATCTAATTAGAATTGAATTTTGCCCTTGAGCATGTGGGCTCATAATCTTTTAAGAGCAGTTTTAAAAATAGGGTGAAGAAGGTGAAGTGCTGGTCATAGGAAGTAGCATTAGTTGAGTCTTTGGACTGTGGAATAGTGATTAAAACACAGAAGTTGTAGGAAAGATGATCTGATATCTACAGACCCATCAGTCAGAGCTTGAGAGCAAGTGAGGACAAGGGAATATTAATGGAAGGAATAATCACAGACTGACAGAAATTGCCAGATAAATTTGCCATTGGAAAATGGTGCTGTTTGAAGCACAACATACACGTGGGGGATGTTTTATAAGCATCATTTAGAGTGGAATCACCTTTAAGAAAGAAATAAATCCCCTGTGGGATTTGGAAGCCTCTTTGCTCCAAAGCTGGGCTGCACTACATGACCTATAAAGGAGTTTTTCCTTTGCTGTGGCAACCAGGAGGAGTGAGGAGCTGATCATCCCTGCTGTCATTTTTATTGATATAAAATTCATCAGGTTAAAAGTGGGTGGAGGGAGGGAGGGGGTTCTGTGCCCTGCTCAGCCCCCACTGCAGAGCTGCTCCAGCCTTGGGATCCAGCACAGGAAGGACATAGAGCTGCTGGAGAGAGTCCAGAAGAGGCCCCAGGATGAGCAGAGGGCTGGAGCAGCTCTGCTGGGAGGAAAGGCTGGGATGGTTGGGATTGTTCAGCCTGGAAAAGAGAAGCTTTGGGGGAAACTCATTGTGGCTTTGCAGGACCTGAAGGAGCTGCAGGAAACATGGAGAGAGATCATTTCCAAGGGCTGGAGTGACAGGACAAGGGAGAAATGGCTTCAAATTAACAAAGAGTAGGTTTGGACTGGATATTAGGAAGAATTTCTTCCCTGGGAGGGTGGGGAGGGGCTGGGCTGGAATTCCCAGAGAAGCTGTGGCTGCCCCTGGATCCCTGGAAGTGTCCAAGGGCGGGTTGGAGCTCTGGGACAGTGGGAGGTGTCCCTGCCCAGGGCAGGGGGTGGTTTGGGATGAGCTTTGAGTCCCTTGCAGCCCAAGCCCTCCATGCCATGATGCTGCTGATGTCATGCTGGAGCAGGATCAGCCTGGCAGGGCTGGGGCAGAAGTGACAGAATGGGGCTGAGGCAGCGTTGTGCTCGCAGGGATTTACAGGAGAAGCCTGTTAAGATGAAGTTTTGCACCAAAAAACAACAGCCCCAAACCCAGAAGCAGTAATTGGTCTTTGAGTGGTTGTTATTTGTCAGCACGATGGGGTTGGGAAGACAAAGGAAAAGAAAGAAGGGAAATGATCTTATGGCTCAGAGCATCATCACCCCAGGATCAGATGGTTTCCTTTTCATCACCTCTCAGCAAAGGGGCTTCTTCTGCTTCTGTCTGAGGGGCTCTGGGTCAGTTCTGCCCAAATTCTTCGTGTCCATTGAGCAGCAAATGCTCTGGGCCTGCAGCTCTTCCATGTCAGCCCAGGCACAGGGAGCTGCTCATTCCATGGAGCCTCCTGGGAGCTCCACTCAGACTCTGATTTCAATTCCTGGAGGTAATTTTTGCAGTGGAACAAGTCCTGATGTAGAATCCAGGAGTTGGATGATTCACTCCAGCACCAGGCAGTCCATGATCTCTCCCTTTACAGCCCAGTGACATCCACTCACATCAGAAACTAGAAGCCAATAATTGCAGAACATTTTGTTCTTCCCTTTGAAAAAACCCTGCTCAATTGGTTTAGAAGTGTTTTATTATTGCTGCTATTTGTTTGTTCCACGTTGCTCTCCAGCTCACTGGGAGCAGACACTGATAGTTTATTTCTTAATCATCACCGTGTCAGCCTTTTCCCAAATGGAAAAAATACTTGGATATTAAAATTTTAACTGGGTGAAAAGATATATCAAGGCTTGTAACTCTTATTATGGAACAGCAGCCCCAAATAGAATCAATTAAAGCAGAATAATGTGTGTGTTGCTTTTCATGGAGAGCAGGCTGGGGATTTTCCCTTCTGCTTCCCATCCAGAGCTGAAATTCATCCCAAACCCTCTGTTTGAGGAATCCTGACCTTTTAGGAGCCTCCCAAGGTATCTCAGAGGTTGTTCTATATTTAAAATTAACTTGCAGGTAGTCCAGGTTTTTTTTATTCCTTACAAAGTTGTGATATTCGGGGGATTTTTTTGAACCACAAGGATTTCTGTTTCCAGCTTCCTGCTGAGAATTATGTTCTCCCAGCTTTGGAGGCTTGTGGGAGGGACCCAAAAAAATCATTGTTGTGATATAGTTCGTGTGCTTGGAGCATTGAAACACTAATTTCAACCGTTTTGGCTTTAATGGTTTGGAAAATTCAATGAAAACCTCACTTAGGAAGTTGTATTTTTGCCTGAGGAACGGTGAAAACTGGGCAAAAATGATGATAAAGTTTTATATAAAAGTGTTGACAAGTCCCAGCGCTGCTCCTGTAGAAATAATTCCATCTCCAGAGGAAAAAGGGATGGAGAGCCCTGGGAAAACACCAGCTTGGGGTTCTGGAATTGCTTTTTGGTCATTCTGGGAGCAGCATTAACAGCATGAAATGTGCCATGAGAAGTAATAACTCTGAATCCATTTGGGTTCTGAAGCAGCAGCAGCAAACTCTGAGTTTAACTCACAAATTTCCTGTGAATTCTGTCAAACTGCCCTGTTTTCTCTCTGATGTTGAAGGGGGTGTTATGAAAGGTCCTGTGGGTGGGTCTAATTATTGTAGAGCCCTGTCTGCTTTCCAGGATTTTCTGTGTTTGCTGCTCAGGAAACATTTTTGGGCTCAGTGCTAAAGCTGTTGCACCCACATGGAAAAAGGTGGCTCAGGTGAAGCTTTTAAATTAATGGCCCAGCTCCTACAAATGAGTGTTCAGTGGTCATTAATTCTTGCTTTCTCTAAAGTACCTGCCCTTTCAGACAGAAATTCAGGAGAGGGGGAAACAAAAGGCAATCCCTGTGTGATTTGTGGGGGAGTCCATGGCAAAGGTGTGAGCTCAGCTGGTCCCCCCTGCCTTGGGTGCTGGGGTTGGCTCAGTCCTGCTCAGCATCTTTCTATCACTAACATCTTTGTTGCTGATGTGGGTGAACCAGCAGGGGGGTGGGAATGTTGGCTTGCAGGAGGGCAGGGAGGCTCTGGATGGGCTGAGACCATCGCTGTGAGGGGCAATGAAGTGAAGCTCTGGGTCCTGCATTGGGTCACAACATCCCCCTGCAGCTCCAGGCTTGGGAAGAGGGGCTGGAAAGCTGGGAAAGGTCCTGCTGCCAGAGGCTGAACGTGGCCAAGAAGGCCAATGGCCCCTGGGCTGTGCCAGCCCTGGTGTGTCCCATCCCAGGGCAGGGACTGTCCCCCTGTGCTGGCCCTGCTGGGGCACCTCCAGGGCTGGGGGCACTTGTGGGCCCCTCAGACAAGAGAGACATGGAGGGGCTGGAGGGTGTGCAGGGAAGGGCAGGGAGCTGGGAAGGGGCTGAGGGAGCTGGGGGGGCTCATCCTGGAGCAAAGGAGGCTCAGGGGGCCCCTGGAATTCTCTGCAATCCCTGCCAGGAGGGGGGAGCTGGGAAGGGTTGGTCTCTCCTCCCTGGGAACAAAGGGCAGGATGAGAGGGAACGGCCTCAGGCTGGGCCAGGGCAGGGTTAAATTGGATATTGGGGAAAATTCCCTCCTGGAGAGGGTGGTCAGGCCTTGGCAGGGGCTGCCCAGGGAGGGTTGGAGTGCCCATCCCTGGAGGTGACAAGGTGGGCATCGGGCACAGCTCGGACTCGATGATCCCGGAGGTTTTTTTTCCAACCTCAGCAAGTCCACGACTCTGTCCCTGCCCATTATCCTTCCCTTATCCAGGGGCAGCGCTGTCCCTGCACCAGCTGCTGCTTCCTCCCCCAAATACCCAACTAACAGGGAGCATTGAGGGGCTTTAACTTCACAGCTCAATTTTCAGCTGATAATTTCCTGGGAAATGCCATTTCATGGTTTGGGAATTGTCAGGTACTTCAGACTCTGCTTGTTAAACTTGCTGAGATGAGAAACTCATCCCTTAAATGAAGATCTGTGCAGCTGGAAGATCCAACCACGAGCTGCTTCCACTCTCTCTGAAACAGGGATTGTCATTAGTGGAACTATTTGACTGGGAGCCAGTTTGAACAGCCTGGCTTCATCTAAATAAAACCCAAATGCTTTGAGCAAGTTTTGTCTCCCTTTTCCCCTATCAGGCTTTAATAAATAAATTAAATAATGAGATGCAAAAAGCTCAAAATAGTTCTGCAGAGCTCTTGGCAGGAAGGGAAGCAGCTGCTCTTGACGTGTGGGATGAAGGGGGAAAAACAAGTTGGGTCTCCATCCTCTTACTTATCCCGGTCTCCTGTCATAGTTCTCCCTCTTCCCAGAGCTCATCCCAGCCTGTGGTGCTCCTGAGAGCCAGGAACCACCTTCCCCTCTGCTTCCTTGGGAATAATTCTGCTGGTTTGTGGTGCAGCTCCATGTGTTTGGGTGTAAAAGAGCTCTGACATGACCTGAGTTCTGGGAATCTCACCTGGTCAAGAGCTTATGGTCCAGACACTTGGAATGCTCTGAGGAGCTTGGAAACTGGATGGTGGAGCTCTAAGATTTCCCAGGAAACACCTTGTGCAGATAGCATGTTAATCTTTTTTTTTTGGTCTCTGAAGCCATGAGTTTTTATTTATACCTTTGCATGGATAATTTTAGAATGGGAACAAAATGCTTCCTGAAAACCATTGTCCAGTGCCTGATACCTTTGGATTTTTCATGTGGCAGGGGGGAATATATCACTGTGATTGCCTCACTTCTTTTTCCTTGTGCTATAAATTGCCTCTGACAGATTAATTTAAGGCACAGGAGATGGGAGGAAGTTACTGACCTGATGATATGTGGATACATCCATGGTAGGCCTGGGAAGCTCTCAGCTGGAATGTCCTGCTTTGAGTGACCTGGAGTTGGGTGTTTGGGGTGTTAAACAGCAGAAATGGGACACCAGGGTTGTCCTCAGTGTGTCCAGCTGCCCCACAGCAGGGCAGGGAGCTGCTCTGGGCCAGGAATAAATGGATCCAAGAGGAAAAGAGCCTTGCAGACACCTGAGTCATGTCAGTAATGCTTGAAATCCATGATGGCCAAGCCTGGAGGTGTTGGAGTGTCCTGGAGGGAAGCAGTTCAAGGGCTGTGGATTTCTGCTCCAGAGGATTCTGCACCGGTGGTTCTCCTGATCCTTCCTCACAGGGCACAGCCAAGTAACCCCTCTTGGGTCCAGCCATTTCAAGGCAGGAATGAACTTTTCCTCACAGGTTTAAGGTGCTCACAGCGGGTGCTTGGTGTTTGTCTTATAAGAGAATGTTTTGAGCCATCTCAGTTATGGGTAGAGAGAATGAAAATGCAACTGGGAAAGTGGAAAGAGGCAAAACCTTTCCCTTTCCTTGGTAATCCAAGGCAAACAGAGCAACACCTTGTGAGTGCAAACAATGCTTTTAGAATCATGGAATGGTTTGAGTTGGAAGGGACCTTGGAGATCATCCAGAGCCACCCCCTGCCCTGGGCAGGGACACCTCCCACTGTCCCAGGGGGCTCCAACCTGCCCTTGGACACTTCCAGGGATGGAGCAGCCACAGCTTCTCTGGGAATTCCAGCCCAGCCCCTCCCCACCCTCTCAGGGAAGAGTTTCTTTCTGACACTTCATCTGAACCCTCCTTCATCTCGAGGCCATTTCCTATGAAAGAATTGGTGATGGCTGAATCCTAAACAAGAAGTTGGGATGTTTTTTGGGTGGCCTGTCAGCCCTGCTCAGCTCGGAAGCAGCAGGAGGGGTTATTTCCAAACCAGTGTCGAGCCGCCGTCTTTGTTGTTGTTGCTCCCAGATCTGTTGGGAGCAGATGGAATTTCATGTTTTCCTGCTGCCATCTGAGAATAGCTCCTTCCAGGGGCAGTAGGAAAGGTGCATGTGGCAGAGGTGGGGATGGAAACACTGATTTTTGCAGCCACGGGTTCCCTGAGGGAGTTTGGCAAAGGACGTGTTTTTTTTGGATCGGTCCATTTGTTTGTTGGACTTATTGTTTTGTTGCTTTAATTCTTATTAAAGGGAGGGTTTCTTGGTAGTGATTGTCAAGAGAGCTGCTTGTTAGACACTGCCTTACTCTGAGAAAGGAGGGAAAAAACCTCCCCACTGTGTAGGAACATCCACCTCCCCAAGCGAGGAATTGTTGGGCTGTGCTGTGACCTTCCCTGCACTGAGAGGGTTTCATAGACAAACACTCCAGAGCTCCTTATCCTGGAAAGAAATGCCAACAGGTCTTGGATTATAAAGATATTGTAGTCAGACTGTTGCTAAGGCTGGGTTGACACCAAGCAGAGATGGTGTGTTCTGTGCCAGGGGCTGTCGTTGTCTCGGAATTTTCAGCGTTTCGGCCAAAAATAAACTGGTTTCTCATCATTTCTGCTGGATTAAAATGTGCTTTAAAAATCGATTTGAGAGTCATACAATGGTTTGGATTGGAAGGGATCTTAAAGTTCAGCCACTTCCACCCCCTGCCCTGGGCAGGGACACCTCCCAGTGTCCCAAGTGGCTCCAACCTGCCCTTGGACACTTCCAGGGATCCAGGGGCAGCCACAGCTTCTCTGGGAATTCCAGCCCAGCCCCTCCCCACCCTCCCAGCCAGGAATTCCTTCCCAATCTCCCATCTATCAAAGTGGGAAGCCATTCCCTGTGTCCTGTCCCCCCAGCCCTTGTCCCCAGTCCCTCTCCAGCTCTCCTGGAGCCCCTTCAGGCTCTGCCAGGGGCTCCAAGCTCTCCCTGGATCTTTCCCTTCTCCAGGGGACCCCCCAGCTCTCCCAGCCTGGCTTCATTTTTTTAAGGATTTTTTTTTTTCTTAAAAGTGATTTTCTTGCTGCTGATCCTGCTCTGGTAAGGAATCATGGCCTGATATTTTAATAGCCCAGAATTTCTCTGGGTGGGTTAGGAAATACATGATCTGGCTTGTACAATTGACTGTGCAGATGCATTTAATAAAGTGTAGCAGCTCACAGGGACTAAAGCCAGGCCTGTTCCTTTGGGATTGTGGTCACAGCCAGGCTAACAAACAGACATTTGAAAGTCCCTCCAACTTTTCACCTCCTGGAATTTGGAGCTGCTGAGTTACTGCATGACTTTCACATTGGGTTTATTTTCTCAGGCTCTTAAATAAACACTGGGATGGTTTGAGCACCCTGGGTTTACTTCATTCTTGCCAGGAGCTGCTGGAAAAGCTTGGAGTGGCTGCTGGAATAATCCAAGTGTGGTTCAACCTGTGCCAGCAGTAGAAAGTTTTCATTGAAGGGATTAAGATGAGTTAATCTAAGTCTGGGTTTGCTAAAGGAGGGTTTGGGTGTGAAAGTGTTCTTGTGACTTCCCATTCCATAGGTGGGAGAGAGAACTGGAAGCTGGAAGAGCATTTGGTGTTTGCATTTTTCGTGTGTCAGGACCTGAATTGGAGTTGTCTGGATTATTCTTTAGTTTTGGGGTTTGTTCTGCTCTACAAAGTGGAGCTTCTCAAGGAACCAAGTCTGTGCACCTGCCTTCAGTAAATACCTCAAGTGTTTGCTATTTAACTCTTTTTTGGTTGGTTTAGTGTGAAATTGGCTCTCATTAAAAGGAGTTTGGGGGAAATACCACTGGTGCCTCTCTGCAAGGGGTTCCAAATCATTCCTTTCCTGGCTGTGAGTAAGGATTTGTCTGTGAGACAGAGAACAGCTGCCTTGCACTGGAAAAGGGAAGGGAGAACAACCGATTGGTTTTGGAAGTGTTTATAATTCCCTACAAGTTACTGTGGGGAAATGAGAAGTCCCTGTTAAACCAGAAATTAGGGGAGAGAGCTTTTTTTTCCCCATCTTTTCTTTCTCCTGGATATTGATGATATGGAGTTAAATGCTGGTGGTTTATGTTTTGAAGGCTGGTGTTTCTTTCCAGTTGCTTCTGCAGGTGCTGAAAGATGGAATCATGGAATGGTTTGGGTTGGAAGGGACCTTAGAGCTCATCCAGTTCCACCCCCTGCCCTGGGCAGGGACACCTCCCACTGTCCCAGGGGGCTCCAACCTGCCCTTGGACACTTCCAGGGATCCAGGGGCAGCCACAGCTTCTGTGGGAATTCCAGCCCAGCCCCTCTCCACCCTCCCAGCCAGGAATTCCTTCCCACTATCCCATCTCTCCTGCCCTCTGGCAGTGGGAAGCCATTCCCTGTGTCCTGTCCC
>VXBA01002437.1:21901-41068 GCA_013399895.1 Serilophus lunatus
TCCCACCCTACCCCACCCCACCCCATCCCTCTGGACTGTCCCTGGGTGTCAGAGGGAACAGAGCTGGGACCAAACTGGGCTCTCTGGCTGAGCTGGGCTCCCCCCTGAGCCAGTCCTGCTCCAGGGACTGTCCATCCCCTCCAGGTGGGAATGTTTGGAGGCAGAGCTCATGTGGCTGACGGGAATGGGAGCTGCTTTCCCTGAAATGAAGTAGAAAATGGAATAACTGAAGCAGATTTTAGGAGACTGTAGTGAGAGAAAGGTTGATTTATTTTTATTATTGGTGCTCTGTGGATTCCCCCCCCCAGCAAAATCCTTCTCTGTCCCTTCCTTCAAGGCAAATAAAATGTCCACCTCTTCCTTTCCTTTCAGTGATACAAGTGAGGAGCAGGACAGTTTTGGGGCAGACACAATATCCTTATGTGATATAAACACAGAGCCTTGATTTCTAGGGGACCACACTTCCCTCAGTCTCTCAAGTTTAATATTTGATGTTTAAAGGTATCATTAATTTACCACATTGCCTCAGAATTTGTTTCATTCATAAATACAATATTTTCTTTATCTATTCCCTGCTCAGCCCATGTCATTCTTGCTGTTGTTTCAGCCAAAAAGCTGCTTTAAAATGCCCAAACATTGTCATTCTCTAAGTTCTCAAACCCCCATCTGGATTTTGGGATGCACTTGGACTGTTCCAGTGATTTAATTTTCCAGGCTGGGACCAAATGAAAGTTCAGCTTTTTTCCCCAAACTATTTTTTTAGGGATCACTTTTCCCAGCAGGTAACTCTGCTACGTAGTAGCTTCAAAATATTGGGATGTTAGACAGGAAATAAAAGGAATGATTTCTATCCCTGTAAGGAAAGTGGGTCAGGCTGTGATATTTATTTATAGAACCTCTCAATATTTTCAGTTTTGCTGCAAAACTGAAAAAAAAAAAAAGAATCACTGAGAGATTTTTGGCTTCAGCTTCTCCCCAAGTGCTACTACCAAATTCTGAGCCCTGCATTTGGCCTGGAAATAATGGAGAAGGGCAAGTTTGGGGCCAAGCCAGAATTAAAAATGCTTTTTGGGGGGGTCACTGGAGGATTTGGGGGAGCAGAGGGGGGGTAGAATTGAGCAGCATTTTCATACCTAGCATTGGACTGGGGTTGCTGCTGCTGGTTTTAGTTTTCCTGTTGAAAATGGAGGGGTTTTGCATTTGTGTGGGCAAAGTGCAGCAGGATGATGGTTCTCTGCTCCAGGGGGATGCCCTGGAACTCCATTTCTTTCCAGTTCCTGCTGGTTGGAAGGTTAAACCAGCAGCTCAGCCCCTTTCCATTCACAACACATGTCCTGCCAAGGAACTTGAAATGGTTTAAACCAGCTCATTTTTATAAAAGCTGATTTTTATTTTTATTTTTTTGGTAGCTTTTAAGATTTTGAGCTTGAAAAAAATGTGGCTGGATATATTTTAAATTGGTTTAAGGTTCTACAAATACACTTGTGGAGTCTTCTCTGTTGAAGTGACACTGGTTGTATTTTACCCCAAAATGAGATGGAAACCTTGCACATGACACAGAGAAGTTACTGGACTAGAATGTTGTGGAGAATTTGGTCCAATTTTGGTTTGCAAGCAGGATTGTAGTGCCACATTTTGGTTTCTAATGAAGCACAGGTTGCTTGGTGTCTCTTTTGTGTTGTGGGTTCTTTTGGTGGTCCAGGGGTAGACCTTGCTGGGCCCTGTCTGGGTTTGGGGATGTTTCCTCAGGAGCCTTTGAGGGTTGTTTTCCAAGGTGCCAGTGATGTCCTTTCCCCATCCTTTCCCCTTGCAGGGGGTTGTGTTTTGGGGTCAGGCCTTTCCAAGGGCTCTTGGCCAAAGGTTTTAGGGGCTCACTGAGTGCAGGGGTTGATCTATTGCTTTTTCTGCTGCAGGGTGAGGTGGTTTGTGATGTGTGAGATACATTTACTGAGCTCTGCTCTGTTCTCTGCTCCTGCCTGGAACGAGGAGCATTTCAGGACCACCAGGCAAGGAGGAGAGTTGGGTTTTTTCTGGGCATCCCAAACACTTGCAGCTAAATTACCTTTATTTGCAACAGCTAGGTCAAGATGCAGCGAGTGGATTTGGGGACAGCAGAGAGCAGTTCTTGGGTCATCTTAACACACATCTGGGTCGGGGGGGGGCTCCAGGGGCACCTCAGGAAAGTCTTTTGGATCCCAAGTGTCTCCAATGGATGGTTTTCCCATCCATTTCCACCCCTCCCCCCCACCCCCTGGTTTATTTTCCCTGGGGAAATAAAGGTGTCTTTTGGGATCCAGCACAATTCTCTTTGTGTTTTTTTTTTCCAGTGTTTGTCATGAGGAAATGGGAAATCAGCTTTTCTGTCATAGTTTCTGTTGTCTTGATCTCAAGGTTGGGTAGTTTGAGCTACTTCTATAATTAAATTAAAAAAATATTTTAGTGATTAGGATTAAAATCTTCAGTATTATGAAAAAAATCTTTACTTATTAGGAAAAAATTCTTATTGGGAAGGAATTCCTGACTGTCAGGGGGGAGAGGTTTCCCAGAGAAGCTGTGGCTGCCCCTGGATCCCTGGAAGTGTCCAAGGGCAGGTTGGAGCCCCCTGGGACAGTGGGAGGTGTCCCTGGAGGTGGAATGAGATGATCTTTAAGGTCCCTTCCAACCCAAACCATTCCATGAGTCCAGTTTGGTCCCTTGTCAAGCAGTTTCTCCCTGGAGAGAATTCCCTTGCTGCTAACACCGAGTTTGGGGTTCGCAGGGCAGGAGGGCTGGGAGCTCCTTTCCCAGGAGGAGCTGAAGTGCATTTTAACCCTGACCTGCCTTTCCAACCCCCTGCTTCCCCAGCTGGGGAGTTGTTTGGGCAAGGAAGGGGTTAAAGCAGCTGGGAAGAGCTCCAGGGGTGGCTCAGCCCAGGAGGGAATGTGGGAATGTGGTCCAGGATGGAGCTGCTGCTGCTGCTGCTGGAAGCTCCAGGCTGGGATAAGGACCCTCCCTGAAGGGTGTCCTTCCTTTTTGGGGACAGCACAGGAGCTGGGACAGTGTGGATTGGGAAGGCCATGGAGACACCAGTGGCCAGCTGGAGAGGGGCAAGATTGGGGAATATTTGCATCCTTTCTTGCTGATTTTGGATGCTGTAGCAGCATTTATTCCTTGGCAGCCCTCTCAGGCTGTCCATGGACATTCAGACATCTCTGGAGTGCAGCAGTTTGTCAGCTCAAGGGCTGTTTTTCAGGAGCAAAGAGGGATTTAGGAGGATTTTGGTTGTGACTCAGAGGCTGCATCGGCTCCTTTGGCTGCTGCAGTTTCTCTGAGCATCCTTTCCCAGGCATCCAAGGGCTTTCCAGGCTCTGCCCTTCTCTCTGATCAGCAGCCAGGACATCACTTTCTGTATTTCCACATCTCTCCTGCAGAAGGAAAGACCACTCCCTGCCCCTGTAGGAACAGTGTTTCCCAGATCCCATTAACTGGGGTGTTTCCAAGTCAGCTCCCAGTTCAGCTGGACCGTGGAAAATGGGAGGAAAACAGAGCATGGACAAGGATTGGCACCCTCCTGTCACCCCTGTGCCACAGCAGGAATTCCCTCTGGCAGGGGATGGTTTTCCAGTGCTGGAATTCCACTGGAAATGGTTGGTTTTTTTCCAGTGCAGGTTTTCCACCTGTTGCTGTGGGAATGGTGAAAATGGTTTTTCCTTGCCAAGCCCAGGTTGGGATGGTGGGATGTCCCTGCCCATGGAAGGGCTTTGGTGTCCCTTCCAACCCACTCCATGATTTTGTGATTTTGATTTTGCTCATCTGGAGGATTCCTGTTCCTTTGCAGGCTCTGAACTCTGGGGTGATTCATAGTCTTGGTTTAGGTAAAATCCTTGTCCAGCTGGGATTTGGCAGGAATGTCATTCCCTTCAGCTGGGGCCTGTTATTAATTCCACCTTCCCAGCTTTACCTATGCTGGGAAAAGGGATTTAATTCCACTCTTGTACCTTAGAAATCGATGCAGAAGTTGTTTCTGTGCTTCTCCCTCACCATCCCATGCCTATAAATCCAGGGTTTGCCCATGGGATCCATCCCTGAACCTCAGTGCCTTCAGGGAACAAAGCCAAATTGTTCCTCAGTTGTTCTGGAACAGCCTTTCCTTTATTGCCTTCAACTCCAAATTTACCCCAAACAATGACTTTTAATTGTGAACTACTTGAAGCACTTGGGAAGGAGAGGGGAGAGAGGAGGAAAAACTCATTGTTGGCATCAATCTCTAGATTCAGCAGCTTCAAAATTAGGATGAGCAAAGGGCTTTTTGGGCTTTTTTCTGTATATTTTTAGTTGAAAGGCTGTGCTAAACCTCCCAGTAAGATGCTGGTAAGTCTACTGTGGTAGTTTATATAATGTACCAACATATAAATGCATGTTTTATATATAGACACACACCATCTAATACATTTGCAAGTTTAAAAAATATATATAAAAATAGAGATATAATTATATACTATATAAAAATATATTTAATATGTGTATATGTGTGTAATATATATATATATATGTATAAAGTACTTTTAGTGTTGCAAAGTAAGTGCTGCCAAATGCTTTAATCCTAAATTCTGACTTAGTTTTGTGAGTTCTTGTTCTCAGCTGATAGCAACAGGATCACTTTAGATTTATGAGATGGAAATTAGACAAGAGCTTTGAGGCTTTGCCTGGTGCTGCAGTTCTTGTCTCTGTAGGAATCTTCTCAGTTTGGACTAATTTGTGTTTGAAAAATACACCCTGCAAGTATTACTCATGTTGTTATTAAAGAACCCACGGAGTTATTTGGTAATTTCCAAGCTCAGCTTTGGCTTTTTACCCAGGAGACACCATTGATTCCTGTCTGTTTTCTTGGGTTGGTTCTGTGCTTTTCAGGCCTGCCCAGAAATAGTGGGAGAGTGACTAAATACACAGAATTATTTTACATCAAATATTTCCCTTTTCTTGTCACATCTTCATCCTTGTCGTTGCTCTGCTTTTGTCTTAAAACAAAAAAAATAAAGCTAGAATAGGTTTTGGAGCCCTTTCAATACATGGATGCAGCTCCTGAAATCCCTGAATTCCCTTTGGTTCTTAAACACTGCAAATCAGCTCCCTGGAAATCAGGGAAAAATTGGGTGTGAGCAGTGAAATTTGTGTGTGTGTGTGTGCAAATAAATGTAGGTGGATATTTTTAAAATCAGCAGGTTTGTGAGTGTTCTTCCACTCTGGAGGTTTTAGGGGCAGTGTTGTACTTTAGGATGTGCCAGGGTTGGAGGGAAGGACCTGAATTTGGGGTTCGTGGAGCAGGAGTTGGAACATCCCAGTGGTGTGGAAGTGTTTCCTGGGGAGTAGCAAAGACAGAGGAGAAGTTGTGTCTATACAAACTTTCTGGTGTGGGAAAATTATCATTTAACTGCAGAATCGTGAAGGTTGGAAAAGCCCTCTGAGATCCTCAGTCCAACCATCCTCACCCCTGCCCCCTGTCCCCAAGTGCCACATCCACAGGGATTGGAAATCCCTCCAGGGATGGGGATCCAGCCCTGCCCTGGGCAGCTGTGCCAGGGATGGACAACCCTTTCCAGGGAGGAATTCTCCCCAATATCCAACCTGAGACCATTTTCTCTCCTCCTGCCCTTTGTTCCCAGGGAGGAGAGACCAACCCTTCCCAGCTCCCCCCTCCTGGCAGGGATTGCAGAGAATTCCAGGGGCCCCCTGAGCCTCCTTTGCTCCAGGATGAGCCCCCCCAGCTCCCTCAGCCCCTTCCCAGCTCCCTGCCCTTCCCTGCACACCCTCCAGCCCCTCCATGTCTCTCTTGTCTGAGGGGTCCCACAAGTGCCCCCAGCCCTGGAATTCCATCTGGATCCCATGTGGGAGCAGCCTGAGACACATCAGGAAAATGAGTCCAGTCCAAGCCCTTCATTCCTGGAGTGTTTCTCCTCCTGCTCCCTTCCCCAGCCTTTGCTCCCAGACAAACCCACCCCAGTGTGGGACACATCCCAGTCATCCCACCATTCCCACAGCAGGGATGGCACAGGGAATGTTTGCTGGCAGTGCAAACTGAAAATTCCCGTTTCAGTTGGATTTTAGTGCTGAGGGTTTGTTTCCAGGTGTCCTGGGAGTGTTTGTGGAGTCTCTGCCCTGGTCCTACCCCAGTTCAGGGGGTGACAACTTGATTCCTATTTATTTTCCTTTCAGAGACACCAGCTCTGATTTATTCTGTTTTCTTTTTAATATTCTTATTCATAAAAACAGTGAGTTTAGTAAGGAGTCTGAGTAATTCACAGATAAGTTTTTACTATGAACACATCAAAGAAGTTTGACTCTATTTATATTTTAAAAGCTAAATCCCCTGGTTTGGTTTGACATTGCTGAAATTTTATGAAATTATGTTGATGCTGAAACACTAATTTTTTTTTTTCCTCCCTGAGCTGTGACATATTGGAGCTCCAATATTAAAAGAATCCTTTTATTTTATTTTTTATATCCCTCTTGATAGTATTTCTCTGGAGAATAATTTAGTAATTGTTTCTGTATCAAGTTTTTCCAAGAGTTCTGTGAGCAAAGGCTCCCTGAGATCTTGGCCCCTGGAATGAGGTTGTTTTTATCTCAGGTTTCCAGAACCTCTTTATTCTGTCAGTGTTGATACCATTTGATTCCTGGCTTTTCCAGGGATTTTATTTTCAAAAGGATGAAACAATCTAGATATTATTCCCTACACCTTGGAATTTGTGAGTTCCTTGTCAGTAAATAAGTGGTTTGAATTTTCGAAGATGCTGAAGCCTTCAAATAAATACATAAATAAAATATATATATATATATAAAAATATATAACATGGAATCCTGGAATGGTTTGGGTTGGGAGGGACCTTAAAGCCCATCCCATCCCACCCCCTGCCCTGGGCAGGGACACCTCCCACTGTCCCAGGGGGCTCCAGCCTGGCCTTGGACACTTCCAGGGATCCAGCTCAATTTCTGGGGTTAAAAAATATTATAATAAATTCACATGGAGAGAGAGAGAGAGAGGGAGGTGGTTGTTAAAAACCTGCCTTTTTAATTTGGATCAGAGATGAACCTTAAAAATGCTCCATGGGAAAGAGTCTGGAAAACCACTTCTTGCATCAGGCAAAATATTTAAAAAAGATGAGTTGACAACATTCCCAGATCCCTGGGAAAAGACACAGGGAAGATTCCAAGGTACCAGTTTTGGGGACTTCTGATCTTTTGTGCCAGGTTTGCTTTTGCAGTGTTTTTGTTTTACCCCCTAATTAGGACAGTCCAGTTTTGCCAGAGGCTCCAAGCCTTGCATGGAGCTGAGAACCTGCCTGGGAAGGAATTCTCTTTGGGAATCTGGTGTTTGCTCTGCCAGGATGTGGAGTCTGGGCACCTCCAGGTGCTGCTGCCTTTCCCTGCCCTCTTTCCTTGTCATTTATTTTCAGCTCTTTCTCACTTCAGCAAAACCCTTCTGGAATATTTGGACTAATTCCTGTGAGATGGGAGTGTGGTTTTGTTTGCTGCTTGCCTGGAATTTGCACTGTGCAAATAACCATGGAATTATGGAATGGTTTGGGTTGGAAGGGATGCCCAAGACCATCCATTCCAACAGCTCCCACTCTCCCAGGTTGCTCAACAGGAGAATCCCAGTTGGTTCTTGCTGTGTTTGTGGTGCCTCTTAAGTAAATCACAATCTAATGCTGCCTCTTCAGAATGTAGGAAATCCTTTCTGAATGTTTCAAACCCCTGGAGATTCATGGTTACCTTTGTTTCTTTGTTCCCAGGCTCACTGAACCTTCAGGGTATGTCACAGATGGGCCTGGAAATTACAAATACAAGACAAAATGCACCTGGCTCATTGAAGGAAGGTGAGTGTTGGAGGCAGCTTGGCATTGCCTCTTTTTTTATTGTGACTTTCAGGTGAGCTTTGTCTGCACTGAATGGTTTTATGCCTCTTGATTCTTTCTGGCTATTCTTAAAACTAGATGGGGGGAGCACCTAGTTATTTTTGCTAAGTAATTTTTGGGGTTTTTTTTGGTACAACTGAGCCCTCCAAAGTGACTTCTGAGGGGGAGGTTTGTGTTGAAACAGCACATGGACAATGAAAATCGAGGTATTTATGGAAATAATGAAGGGTTATGAATTATTTAACTGGTGTCATAGTGGGCCATTCAGGGTGAGATTCACTACACACAGGATTTTTTGGCAGTGTGACAAAGTAGAGTGAAAAAAAAAGCCCTTATTTATGAAAAATCAGTTTCTGTAGGGATATGTTTTTGTTCTTTCTTTACTCACTGGGCCACAGGCCTTGAGAGGGACCACTGACCTCTTTTACAAAGGTTTTCCAATCTGGGACAAGTCCCTCAGACCTCTCCCCTCCCTTCCCTGCCCTTCCTGGCAGAGATTTTTAGGAGCATTTCCTCTGCCACCTGATGGATGTGCAGCAGTTCAGAGCATCTGAACTTGTTGAAGACACATTTGTCATGATCTGAGTTGATGCCAGGATTGTCAAATCCATTTGTTCCATCTCCAGAGCTTGTCCATGGTCAGAGGTGGTGCTGTGAGTTGCCAGCTCTGAGTTCAGGCACATCCCATGTTGTTCCCAGAATCTGGAAGTACAGAGGTCTGTGGATGGGAGTGAGACACCTGAGAGCATGAATTTGCACTGGATGCTCTAAACTCTTGGCATCTTGGAGGAGCAGAATGAGTTGAAAGCCCAGAGTGGACTTTTCCTTGGTCTTCTCCCTGTGTTTGACACCTCTGTGGGTGACAAGGACAGTGGGACTGGGGCACCCCCAGCAGGTTTTCTGGGGACACCAAATTGTGTCCCCAGGATGGGATGGGATGGGATGGGGTGCAATGGGGTGGGGTGGGATATCCAGAGGGCCCTGGAGAGGTGGGACCTTGGGAACCTCCTGAAGGTCAACAAGGCCAAGTGCAAAGTGCTGCAGGTGGGCCCAGGAATGGCAGAAAAACAGGGACTGGGGGAATGGACTGGGAGCAGCCCTGGGAGAAGGACTGGGAGGTTGGTGGGGGAGAGGCTGGAGATGGCCCAGCCCAGAACCCCCCCTGCCCTGGGCTGATCCCCCAGGGAATCCCAGAGGGGATTGTGCCCCTGTGCCCCCTGAGGTGAGACCCCACCTGCAGCTGCTCCAGCTCTGGGAACAAGAGCACAAGGAGCTGGAGCTGCTGCAGAGAGTCCAGAGGAGGCCCCGGAGATGCTGCCAGGGCTGGAGCCCCTCTGCTCTGGAGCCAGGCTGGGAGAGCTGGGGGGGTTCCCCTGGAGAAGGGAAGGATCCAGGGAGAGCTTGGAGCCCCTGGCAGAGCCTGAAGGGGCTCCAGGAGAGCTGGAGAGGGACTGGGGACAAGGGCTGGGGGGACAGGACACAGGGAACGGCTTCCCACTTTGATAGATGGGAGANGAGAGCTCAGTTGACTGGGCCTTGGGGAAATTAGTATTCACTTAATCTACTTTGTTCTTCCTGTTAATCAGACTTCTGTTTGGGATGAGGAAGTTAAATTCCTAAGATCCCAATGTACTCCAGGCTGAAGCTGCTCCACAGAGCCATCCAGGGAATGCTGGAATTGGGAGCCAACCACTCACTATTAAGTCTGTAAAGGAGCCCAGTTCTTTAAGGTGGTGAAGATTAAAAGTTGGATGCTCCAAGTGGCACCACCTTCTAATTTTTGTAGGTAATAAGAACAAAACTGCAGAGAGTTTGCAATTACAAATAATTAAAAAATGTTGCAAGAGTGTTATTACAGACCAACCAGGCTGATAATTCCAGCACAGCCAGATTAACCATCCTAATTCCTGTTCTTAAAGGATGTTGTGACTCATATTTTTATCAGAAGTGAAGTGCTGCTCATGAATCCTGTCACCAAAACTGCTCCTCCAGCCTTTTTTTTGCTGCTCCTGAGAAGTTTCCTAGAAAACCATCACTTTTTGGGGTTTAAAGTGAGATGTTTATTGCTGGAAAGGCAAAAAAATTCCCTGCCTGTCCCATAGCCAGGCTTTTAGGTTGGAGTCCTTTTGCTGCCTGTGACTGTTTGTCCCCTGCTGTCAGAGGCCAGTGGTAAACAGGAGATAATGGTGCTGATTAAAGCAGCCATGTGAAAGGAGCCCCAGCTCCCTGCCAACACTGAAATTCCCAGAGATGTGGACTTGGAAAGCAGAGCCTGCAGAGCTGTTCAGTTCTGAGTGCCAGCACTGAGGGCTCAGCAGGGAAAGGTACAACCCCAAGTGCCACTGAAAACGCTGGAGAAATTCAGCTGCAAAATGAGCCACGTGTTCCCTCCTGTTCTCCTTTCCTTCTGCACCACTCCTGGCTCCTCTCTGTGCTCTCTCCTTTGCATTTCTCCCCAGGAGTGTGAGACAAGGCAGATGAGATCCGTGGAGCCTGAGGATCCCAAGGCACTGCCCCCTCCCTGCCTGTGGTGGTGCAGATGAGGGTTTGCTGCTAATGAGTCGTTGGCTGCAGCAAAGAGACTCTTTGAAGCTTTATTGATTGACCATTTCTTTCTGCTCCGCAGCTGTCAGAGCATTCACACAGAACCGCCTCCATTGGCTGCTCACTTTGGAGGTCATGGGTGCTCTTTGTACCTTTTTTTAAAGCAGGGCATCACCCTTGAGTTCCACCTGCTGCTCTTTTTCCAAAGGCCTGGAGTAGATCTTTGTGCCTGTCAAAAAACACTCGTTTGGAGAAGAACTCCCTAAAGAATTCTGCTCCTGTGGGAAGGAAGGACTCTATGGCAAGCTGGCATTTTATTAGTTCATTTGATTAGGATGCACAGGGATTTCATCAGAATCCAAGGACAGTGGTGTTGGAGAGATCCTGGTCACTTGTGTCTGTCCTTGGAACAGCCCCAGCTGTGGTGGGAACAAGTGCTGGTGTAGATTCCCTTGCTATTTATCTCAGGGTGCTGTTTGCAGCCTCCTGGAGCTGAGCCTTAATGAGATACTTGCTGTGACTTCTGTGATTCTCTGTAGATTGTCCTTGTCCATTAACCAGGAAACAAATGATATCTCACCATGGTTCTGCATGTGGCAGAAAACCCCCCCTGCCCTGGGCTGATCCCCTAGGGAATCCCAGAGGGGATTGTGCCCCTGTGCCCCCTGAGGTGAGACCCCACCTGCAGCTGCTCCAGCTCTGGGAACAAGAGCACAAGGAGCTGGAGCTGCTGCAGAGAGTCCAGAGGAGGCCCCGGAGATGCTGCCAGGGCTGGAGCCCCTCTGCTCTGGAGCCAGGCTGGGAGAGCTGGGGGGGTTCCCCTGGAGAAGGGAAGGACCCAGGGAGAGTTTGGAGCCCCTGGCAGAGCCTGAAGGGGCTCCAGGAGAGCTGGAGAGGGACTCCTGACTTGTTTGGAGGGGCTTCCCTCAGGAGGACCATGTGTTCTGCACAATCAGTAGAGTGACAGAAGGATTGCTGCCAAATTCTGGGCAAACAAATCATCCCAGGCCTTCATGATCCTATCAGTCTGCAGGAGGTCCCTTGAGCAAGGAGAAGAGCTCTCCTTTGTTCCCTGATGGTGGCTGTGACTCTTCCTATGTGCTGTCCATGGAGGTTTGCCTTGCTTATCCCTTCCAAGCCTTTTCCTGAGGGGAGGCAGTACCAGGGAAGAGCTGAGTGCTGGCTGGTCCTGCTGCTGGATATCTGCTGCTGGTGCTGGGGAAAGGCTCAAGGACACTCTTTTCTGACCATAAAGAATCTGTTCTTAATACCAGGGGAGCTGCACACTCAAAGAAACTTCAGCCACAGCATGTTTGGTGCAGGTGCAGTTACACCCAGTCACTCACTTTGGGGCTGGTTTAGGGCATCACAGCACAGGAGGCTGGAGGGACTTTGGGGTGTGTGTCAAGTGGCTGATTGCAGATATTTATGCATGTTCCTTCTCTTCCCAGGCCAAACACAATCCTCAGGCTCCGATTCAATCACTTTGCCACAGAGTGCAGTTGGGACCACTTGTATGTGTATGATGGAGACTCCATTTATGCTCCTTTACTGGCAGCTTTCAGGTGAGTTCCCCTTGCTATGGCTTTTAACTGTCCCCAGTGAGAGTTTGAACTTAAAACCTGACTTAAATGTGGCCTCTAACAGTGTAAATATGTTCCAGTAATCCAGATCTGTGACCCTGCAAGTGCAGCACACACAGCCAGTGTCCTTCTGTGCACTCGTCATCAGAGTAAACAATTAAGGAGCTGTTTTGGCTTTTACAATGAGCAAGTCATGTCACTGCCCTGTGCCATGGCAGTATTATGGTTTCATTTCCAAATCCTGATTATGTGAGAGACAAAAAAATGATTGTCAGGAGGCTGGGCTGGAGATGATTTGGTGAGCAGGCTCCTGCTGGAACAGGCTCCCCAGGGAATGGGCACTTCCCAAGGCTGCCAGAGCTCCAGGAGGGTTGGGATGATCCTCTGGGACAGGGGGGGATTGTTGGGGGGTCTGGGCAGGGCCTGAGGTTGGACTGGATGATCCCTGTGGGTCCCTTCCAGCTCAAGATATTCTGTGAAAGGAGAAAATGGCCCCATTTATGAGCTTTGAACATGATTTATGGGTTCAACTTGTAACATGTCAGTGCTGACAGGAGGCAAAAGCCAACTGATGGTGCAGACTCTTAAGTCTCAAAGAATTCTCTATCTTTATGTCCCTTTATTTCAATTTTGGAGCTCTCAACAACAATGGATCAGACTGTGGTAGATCAGACAACTTGATAAAAACAGAGAATCACAGAATGGTTTGAGTTGAAGGGATGTTAAAGCTCATCCCATCCCACCCCCTGCCCTGGGCAGGGACACCTCCCACTGTCCCAGGTGGCTCCAACCTGCCCTTGGACACTTCCAGGGATCCAGGGGCAGCCACAGCTTCTGTGGGAATTCCATCCCAGCCCCTCCCCACCCTCCCAGCCAGGAATTCCTTCCCACTATCCCATCTCTCCTGCCCTCTGGCAGTGGGAAGCCATTCCCTGTGTCCTGTCCCTCCATCCCTTGTTCTCTCCAGCTCTTGACACGTGTAAAAATACCCAATTTTCTGATGGGTGGTGGGTAGTTGGCTCATCCCTGTGGACAGGAACCAGTTTGTGGTTGCTGGGGACCACTAAGCATTTCCCACCAAGACCTCAGTGTAACTCCTGCATTTGTGTCCTTCAGTGGCCACCACCTCGTGCTTTTTATTTCAGCTGAAATTAGGAAAATAATCCCAAGTTATCTGTGGAAAAAAAAAGTGGTTCCCCCTGGGCTCTGCTTGTTCCAAGTGGCTGCAGAACTATTTCCAGAATGAACCTTCTGCTGGGCTTCCTCTCATTTGTGAAATGAGGGGCTAAAAATACTTGGTGTTTGTTCTAGAAATTCCTGTCATCTCTAGGAGAGAAGAGGAACAAAAAGTTGATAAAAAAGTAAAACCACCACACTTGGGTTTTTTTGTCTTCAGCTGGAAATGCAGAGTTGGTTTGGGGTGAAGGAATGTTTCCTGCAAAGCTTTGGAATAACCCGAGGTCAGAACAGGACACAGCAAGGAATTATTGTTCTCGACTCATCTGGAGAAGGAGCAACCTCCTCTCTCCTAAAAAAACCTCCCCAAACCTGGGAGTGGCCCCTGGAAGTGCTCTCCTGGTATCCTGCACTGATTGAGATGCAGGAAGGAGAGCCCTAATCGAGCTCATTTTTAATCTGCTGCTAAAAGGTGAAATGATGATGATTTGTGCCTGCAGTTCCTTGTGTGTTTTCCAAAAATTAATAGGCTTTTGAAAAGGAGGTTAGGAGGAGTCCACAGCATGAGCAATTATGGTTCAGACTGGAAAATCTTCTGTAAGTCACTTGGAAGTCTGGGCCTGAGGACAAGCAAGCGTGAGCTTAATACAATAATATTTTTGAAAAAAATTCAATTATTTTTTTTAATTGCTTCTTTAGATGACATTTGAATTTCATCTTCATCAGCAGTGAGCTGTGGTGTTCAGTAATCCAAGTTCAGGAGATGGCAGATGCTTCCCATTTTGCTCAAGTACCAAAAAGCATCTTTTGAAAAATACCTTTCTCTGAAACAAATGTTTTAGGATTCTTTGAAGAGCAGTGGTTGTATTTTATTAATTTTCTTGGGTCATATTAAATTTGTTATTAACCATAACCATTATTTTGGAGCCCTGCCAGGGGATTTACAGGATTGAGCTTTGCCCAGTTGGACACTGTGAATATTCTGAGTTTTTTGATAAACACCATAAATTCCTCTCTCTCTCTCTCTCTCAAGTCAGTTTTTGTTCCCTCTCTGCCTTTTTACAGCAGTTCCCTCATTTCTTCCACTGCTTTCATCTTGTTTTCTTGACCTTCTGATGCTCATTTATGTTTGTTCTCAAGATGATATTTACCCTGAATATAAGATGATCTTGCAAATCCTCAGCACTGGACTGTGGGGAAGCTTTAAATTAGTTTTATCAGGTTTTTAACAGCAATAAATATTTGCATAATGCCAACATTTACACAGTCCAAGTGGCTGCCCAGACTAAACTCCTCATAGTCTGAGAGCCCCCAGGGCTGTCTGCTCCTGCACATTGAGCTTGTCTTTATTGAACAGTGTTAAAAAAACCTTTGCTGGTTTATATTTGTGATCATGGGCAGGAGGAGGCTGTGTCAGTGCCCTGCTTCAACCATGCAGTAAGAGAACGTGGAGGAAACCAGTGCAGGAAACAAACTCCACTTGGTGTGTGTGACCTCTGTTGGGCTTTGCTGGGGACTTCTCTCCACGTTAAACATTGACCAGAGCTGCTTTTGCAGCTTGGTTTTCCTTCCTGCACTGTTGGCAGGGGGTGTTTCCCTCCTCAAACCCAACTGTTGGTGTGCAGGACCTTTGGAGCTCCTGGTGGCCCTGATCAGGTGCCAGGTGGATGGTCCTGGTGGCCTCCACATGTTCCCCGAGGGACCAGGAGCAGCTCCCTGTGCTTTCCTGCCTTGCAGGTCACTGTGGCACTGGAACACCCAAATCTGGGTGTGGGGTGAGGTGGGTTAGAGGGGTCTGATCCCTCTCTCAAAGCTGGTGCAGCTTCAGGGCCCTTGGCTTGAGGCTTTGCCCAGTTTGGGTGGGAATTTCTCATGTTCATCCTCTGGGTCACTGGGGCAGTGATTGGCCACCTTCCTGTTAAAGATAATAATAATAATACTAGTGAAAAATGAATCTAATACTGATATCCAGTCAGAATCTCCTTTGCTGCAACTCGTGTGAGCTGCCTTGTGTCCTCTTGCTGTGAACCTCAGGTGGTATCTTCTCTCTGGTCTCTCCTCACTCCTTTCTTTTGCCCAGAGAAGCTGTGGCTGCCCCTGGATCCCTGGAAGTGTCCAAGGGCAGGTTGGAGCCCCCTGGGACAGTGGGAGGTGTCCCTGCCCAGGGCAGGGGGTGGCACTGGATGGTTTTTAAGGTCCCTCCAACCCAAACCATTCCATGAGTCCATGATATAACCACAGTCATGTAAAAACGGAGGAGATTTTTGGAGCAAATCCCTATTCCAGAGGGCCCTGCACATGGTCAGGGTTCCCTGTGCTGGTGCTGCAGCAGCTGGATCTGTCTGTGCTGCAACAAGGCAAGAGGATTTCAAGAAACTTTGTGCTTTGGAGTGTTTCCAGGTGTATAATGAATCTTTCTCCTATTATTTTTTAATAACTGTTGTTGCAGTGGTTTTATTTCCATAAAAGTCCATGGTTGGGAGTCTTGCTTCATTTAAGACAATAAATTTGAGATGTCTCCTTGTTTTCTCATCCCCTTTTATGTTTTTTGCTATTGGTTTATTTTTAGTATCTTGTAACTTCTATTTTTGGTTTATTTGAGCTCTTGCAGTTCTCAGTATAGGTGAGGGGCAGGGACTGGTTTTTAATAAGGGAAAAATGGTGTCATTTTGTTGACATGTGCATCCAGATGGATCCAAGTATTTAAAAATTAGGTTAACTTGTTTGCATTGGATTTTGATAGCTTGTGAAGCTGATTTTGCAGTCTCACCTTTGTCCTTTGACTCCTGTGCTCTGTATTTTGCACCTTTGCCTGTTTTCTGCTCAGTTTTAGCATCTCATGCTTTTGATCTCTGACAGGTCGTGTCCCAGGAGGGAACAAGGATTCCATCAAATCCAGGAGATGCCCTTTGAAATAATTCCCATTTTTGGGTGGTGTAGGGGAGAGAAAAGGGCAGTGGAGAAGTTGGGTCTCCTGGACATGATTGTGACCTTCCAGTACCTGCAAAGAGCTGACAGGAAGGATGGAGAGGGGCTGGGGACAAGGGCTGGGGGAACAGGACACAGGGAATGGCTTCCCAGTGCCAGAGGGCAGGGAGAGATGGGATAGTGGGAAGGAATTCCTGGCTGGGAGGGTGAGGAGGGGCTGGGCTGGAATTCCCAGAGAAGCTGTGGCTGCCCCTGGATCCCTGGAAGTGTCCAAGGGCAGGTTGGAGCTCTGGGACAGTGGGAGGTGTCCCTGCCCAGGGCAGGGGGTGGGATGGGATGATCCAAGCTGGCCTTGGACACTTCAGGGATGGGGCAGCCACAGTGGTTCCACTGTGCCACTGACCCCACCGATCCAGCTGAGGGAAGCCAGGGGCTGTTCCAGCAGGGAGCAGAGCTTTGTGTTTCCCTGCCTGTCACTGGGCAGGAGTGTTTGTTTGCTTTGGAGTAAGGGCTGCTTGGGAAACAGGCTCATCCTGGCCAGAGCTGAGCTGCTCAGAGTTTAAAGGAAGTTTTGCATAATCCTTTATCACTCTGTTTCTGCCTGTTGGCTCCTTTGTGGTGGCAGATCCTGTAAATTTTGTCTGTGCTGCTTTATTTTTATTCAGTGTTGAGGCTGATTTATTCATGGCTTTCGAGGTTCAGCCTTGCCAGGATCTTATCCCTGTGCTGTGTCCTGACAAAGCTTTCTCTGAAAGAAAGTACAAGGCCCCATTCCTGGAAATGTTCAAGGCCAGCTTGGATCAGTCTTGGAGCAACCTGGGATAGTGGAAGGTGTCCCTGTCTTGGAGTGGGATGGTCTTTAAGGTCCCTCCCAACCCAAACCATTCTGGGATTCTCTGATTAAGTTTCCTCAGGCTGTTTTAACCTTGTGGGGGTGGGATAATGTCCTCTTCAGTTATTTGCACACCAGAAAGGGATGGAAATGAGGGAGCAAGTGGGAGATGTGAGAGCATCCACCATGGAGGGACGTGTGTTCTTGCCAAACAGATCCTGGAATTGAGATTTCTACAAGAAAACAAATAATTGTCCTGTGATAGAGCTTTTATTAGGAAAGAATATTGAGGGGAATTTTTGTCTTCTCTCTCTTTTATTCTTTGCTGCTGTTATTCCCCCTCTTTAGGGCCTTCCAGTTATTTCTCCCTGTGATATCAGTGGTAAGTGCTGGAGAAGAAACCACAGAAAGGAGTTTTTCCTTGTCCCTGAGCTGCAGTTTTCCTTGTCTTGAATTATATTTGGATGTCTTTTCCTGCAGTGCAGATGTCCCATCCTACACTTTCCACTACAAAGGAATATTATGAACCAAACAAGAAGTTCATGAGGCTTTTTGTTCCTTGTGTGTTTTGGTAGATGGTCTTTTGGGAGAGATAAACTCCAAAAGTCCCAAATTTAAGAATGAAACAGGCACCTCTTTCACAGAGAGAAAAAAAGCAATTAATTTTGCCTTTTAATCCCATCTCCTTGAGATACAAAGTGTGGGGAAAAATTTGGCTTTCTCACAAGGAAGTATTTCCTGACCTGAGTGTCTGCAAAGGTGCTGGAGTAGTTTGATGAAAATATGGGCTCAGGTTCCAGCAATTCCATGGCTTGTTGGTGACATGGAGGATGGCTTTGTGTCCACAGGGACACTCCTTGTGCCCTTTGCAGAGTGACCTGCCATAGGTGACACTCCCATCTCTGTTATTTTGGGTGCAGACACCCCAAAATCTGCAGCAAAAAGGGGCCACTGGGTGTCTGGGCTGTTCCTTGAGCACAACATTGATTTGTGTGGTGGGGGAGGAACATCCAGGTCACCCAAAACTGCTTTCCAGGAGGAGTGAGTGGATGCTGTGGAGAGCTGGGGGTCTTCCTGTGGCTCATTTACCCTGAGCTAAGCAACTGCATTTGTTTTCTGTGATGAATAGATGTGAAAAGAGGGAAAATAGGTGTTTTTCAAGGGAGAAAATTCTTCTCATTGTTGCTTTTTAGTCGGTGGTGGCCTTGGATACCCCAAGGCTGCAGGACCAGGCTGCAGGCTGGGCTGCTTTCCCAGGAGAGGGGCAGGAGCTGCCTCCTTTTCCCTGCCCAACACACTCCTCTCAGAGACTTGCAACCTCTGCTTGTCACAAAGCTTGGGCTTTTCCTTTGGAAATAGGAGAGGGGCTGGGAAAAGGTGGATCTGTGCAGGAAAACAGCAGCTGAGTGTGGATAGGGGGTGGGTAACATAGTGCTGTGCTTCAGTAAAGGCTTTTCAAAACATAAATTCCATAGATTTTTAATTTCTGCCTGTTCTGTTGTTCTTTGGAGGAGGGAGGAATTGACTTCTTCATTTTGCTGTTGTCAGGGCTTCTGTTAAATGAAGAGTAAATGTTCCCTTTCAGATACAAACTACTCAGTGCAATGGATAAATAGGTTGTAGTTGGTTTTTCAAAGCTCATTTAGTTTCCTGGACAGTTCACTCCAATGATTTTGGGAAGCCATTATATAAATCCATGCTGTGTCCAGGCTGGAATGCTGTAAATAGTCTTGCCCATCCTCCTCACTTGTCTCTGCCAGTCCTGGAAAACTTCAAGGCTGGAAGATCTTACAGGCCCTGGAAGGGTGAGAGAAACAGCCAGAGGTGGCCAGAGGTGTGAAACAAGGAATGAGGTGGGAGCTGGGAGCGGGATGGGCTCTTGGGATGGACAAGGCTACAAATGTGGATGTGATGGCTCAGGTGGGGTTTTATAAAGAGGGGGATGTGGTGGGATGGGGCATCCAGAGGGACCTGGACAGGCTGGAGAGGAACATCACGGGCTTCAACAAGGCCAAGAGCAAGGTCCTGCACTGGACTGGGGCAATCTCAGCATCAGAACAGACTGAGGGGGATGGAGGGACTGGGAGCAGCCCTGGGAGAAGGACTGGGGGGTTGGTGGGGGAGAGGCTGGAGATGGCCCAGCCCAGAACCCCCCCTGCCCTGGGCTGATCCCCCAGGGATCCCAGAGGGAATTGTGCCCCTGTGCCCC
>VXBA01002437.1:41270-66616 GCA_013399895.1 Serilophus lunatus
GTCCAAGGGCAGGTTGGAGCCCCCTGGGACAGTGGGAAGTGTCCCTGCCCAGGGCAGGGGGTGGAACTGGATGGGGTTTAAGTTCCTTTCCAGTTCAAACCATTCTGTGGTTCTATTGCCTGATTGTCCATATTTCTCTTAGAAAAGAAGCCCAAGAGGCAGCAAGTGTAAAATGAGAAGAAAATGCTTTCTCTGCTTTTGCAGAGTTGAATTGTTGACCTCCCTGCTGCAGATTTTCCAGTGAGAAGGATATAAATGATTGAGAGTGGACTTGGATGGAGGCATGGCTGAACGGTTTATTTAACTGTACTGCCTTGGGTGCATTCTCCAGGTCAAAACACCTGAGCTGGGTTTCTGGAAGCTGGATAACACATCACCAAAGTGCTCCATGCTCTTTGCCACAGCCTTTCCCAAGCAATTCCTGTAGCTCAGAGTCAGGAGGAGTCCTGGGCTCTGCAGATCTTTAGGTTGGCTTGGTAGTACAGCTTTGATTCTTCTGGGGCACACTAATTTCTGTTTCCAGACATTTAGGGGTGGGTCCTGTTTCAGTCATTGCAGAATAACAAGGGAGGAAAAGGCTTTTGATAAGGATAACTGGAATTCTAGGCAGCTTCAAGCTTAGCTTAAATATTCCCATACAGATAAGATTTTACAAATACAAATAATGCCATAAATACCTTCAGCTTCAATTGTTTATTCATACCAATGGACTTTTATCACTTTACTCCCTTTTATTTCACTTCTAACACTGTTTTCCTGCTCTTTTTCTTTTCCAGTGGTCTTATTGTCCCTGAGAAAGACAGCAATGAAACAGTCCCTGAAGTTGTAGCTACTTCTGGATATGCCCTTCTCCATTTCTTCAGTGATGCTGCCTATAACCTCACAGGCTTCAACATCACCTACAAGTAAGTGGCACCAGGTGGAGCAAAAGATTTCCTCTTTTCTCCCTGTTTTTCCTGGAGGAAGCAGATGTCTCAAAGCCTGTCATTCTGAGCAGACCCTTGAAATGGGATTTTTTATCTTTATTACACCCTTGCAACAGTGAATGACTGGGATGTGCTCAGTGTTACAGCTTGGGAGGGTGGGCAAATGTTTGCTCCAAAAGGCAGCAGATTGTTGATTTTGTGATATTTAATGTGTTTGATCCCTTTTAATCAGCCAGGATCAATGTGCTTTGTCCTTGGCTGTCCTGCACCTTTTCACTTGGGACACTGGGCTGCACCTGCCCTTGAGGATCCTCATCCTTGGGATGCTTTTTCTTGCTCAATCCTTGGATTGAATCCCTTATTTTGGCTTCTCTTTCAGCTGGAATGGTTTTATGTTCTTTCATTCATATTTTAGTAGCTGAGTGCTTTCTGTTCACTGACCTTTAGTCTCACTGAGGAACTTCTAGAAAAGAATGCTGGGTTTCTCCCCAATTCAGCATTGGCTTTTGGGAAGGTTTTGGTTTGGAGTAAATGATCTCAGTGTGGGCTGATCCCAGAGATGAAATATTTTGCTTCCATGGGGATCATGAGCTTTGAATTCTTTTTTTGCTCCTACAGATCCAAATTGTGTTTGTGCTGCACTGGGAGAACTAATTTGGGTGTAACTTGCACAAATTCTCACCTGTTTGGTTTTTTTTAAAAAATCAGCTGGAAAAGCTTTGGTCACAACTGACTTTTTGCAAAAATTGTTGTTTTTTTTTTTTTAAAGAGGAGCTTGGTTTTTGAACACCAGTCTCTGCAGGCTCATCCTTAGTAAGCACATAAATGTGTGCTAAATAATAGGCATAAAAATGGATTATTTGACAAACATGGGACATCCAGCACCCCTTGAAAGCTCCAGAGGAAAATGAGGAGCCTTTGCCAAGTTCCTTCAATCAGAGGAGCTGAAGCAGCAGCGTTTTCCAAGTCTGGCTGATCCCATGAACCAGGACTCCATCTACTGCCAGCTGTTGGCTTTGCACCTTTCAGTAAAATACTCTCTTCAAGAATAATATTCCTTTAATTCTTCACTTGTTTGATCATTTCAAACCTTTCTCAAGTGCTCCTTTGTGTTCTGGCTCTTAGGTTTCCTCAGAACGTTTTTGCAGCCAGGAGATAAAAGGCTGTTTTTATTTCTTTTAAAAGTCTTTGTAGTAACTCCTGGGTGTAGGTACTCAACAAGCACTGGGAAATTATGGTCCTGACAGTGAAAATATTGGGTGATAATCCCCAGCCCTGAGCTACACTGGTTGATCCACAGCAAAACCTGGAGTCTGGAGGGGAATGTGGCTCTAAATCTGCACCTTCACCAAGGATGTACCTGGTTTTGCCTGAGCTCCACTGCAGATATTAAAAAAATCAGAAATGATTCCAACCAAGCACATCTTTGGCTTGGGATTCATCTCCAGTGTGATCCCTTGGGGAGCAGATCCCAGAATAGCACCTAATTGTGAGCAGTTCAAGTAGAAATTGCACAGACACCACAACAGCCTCATGAGCTGATTAAACCCCTCTCTTGCTGTTGGGGTGTTTGGAGGCAATTCATTGGCATTAAAAGAGGCTCCAAAGGATATGGATAATTTTCCAGAGGAGCTGAGAGTGGAGGGAGGCAGCTCTGTAGGGGGCAGAGAACAAACCCCAGGGACCAGAAGAGTCTTGGTTTGGATGTAACAAACAGCATTCACTGGATTCAGCATCACTCCTGCTCTGGTTAATGAACCTTGGGAATCCTCTTCCTTCCTGACAAACTGCTTTCCCTGCTCTTCCCAGTTTCAATATGTGTCCCAACAACTGCTCTGGCCGAGGGGAGTGCAAACTCAACAGCAGCACCAAGGCTCTGGAATGTGAATGTGCCAAATACTGGAAGGGAGAAGCCTGTGACATTCCCTACTGCATGGAGGGGTGTGGGGCTCCAGAGAGGGGCCAGTGCAACTGCAATGAATCCAAGGCCTGTGTGTGCTCCACGGGCTGGCAAGGTGAGTCTCCTGGGTACAGAGAAGGTTTGGGATGAATTGTCTGTGTATGGCACTGGCAGTTTATTTGGGAGAATGTGGGAGTGTTCTGCATGATGAGTATTGGGATTATGATCAGGGAAAGAGTATCTGCTTTTTAATGTTGAAAGGTCACATTTTGTTTGGAAGGATGGAGCTGCTGCAGAGAGTCCAGAGGACCCCCCAGAGATGCTGCCAGGGCTGGAGCCCCTCTGCTCTGGAGCCAGGCTGGGAGAGCTGGGGGGGTACCCCTGGAGAAGGGAAGGATCCAGGGAGAGCTTGGAGCCCCTGGCAGAGCCTGAAGGGGCTCCAGGAGAGCTGGAGAGGGACTGGGGACAAGGGCCGGGGGGACAGGACACAGGGAATGGCTTCCCAGTGGGTTAGATGGGAGATTGGGAAGGAATTCCTGGCTGGGAGGGGCTGGGCTGGAATTCCCAGAGAAGCTGTGGCTGCCCCTGGATCCCTGGAAGTGTCCAAGGGCAGGTTGGAGCCTCCTGGGACAGTGGGAGGTGTCCCTGCCCAGGGCAGGGGGTGGGATGGGATGATATTTGAGGCTCTTTCCAGCCCAAACCATTCCATAATTCTGTGATTTTTAACAAATGCTTTAAAAGCAGCTTTGCCACCACCCAAAGCAGGCCCAGCCTGTGCAGCCATCAAGAAACACTTCAAATCTCATTTTCTTTGCCCCTAAAGCAAACTTGATCCTGGTGGCCAAGGCTGAGCTGTTTGAACACACCACACACCTTGTTCTCCTGTCCAGCTGAGCTGATCAGCCTCAGCCTTAGCAGGGATTTGGGCTGAACATGCATTTTTCCTTTGCAAAGATGTTCTCACATGTAAAAATCAAACTTACATTTGAAGCAACCAGCTGCAGTAGTGGCAGGGCATTGGCCTCAAGCTTATGCACAGACTTGGGTGAAATGCAACTTAATTTTTCAACCTTCTTTTGCCAGGTCCTGGCTGCTCCATTCCTGTTCCTGCAAACCAGTCCTTTTGGACCCGGGAGGAATATTCTCTTCCCAAACTTCCTAGAGCATCTCACAAAACTGTCATCCATGACAACATAATGTGGATTGTTGGGGGTTATGTCTTCAATCATTCTGACTCTCAGAAGGTTTTAGCGTGAGTATAAACCCAGATAATGAAATCTGGGAGAGGAGAACTTAGATTTGAGAGTTATTTTTAGGAATATGTGCTTTATTTTGGCCTATGCTCCATCTCCAGGGGCAAACAGATGGAATGAAAGCTCAGGCTGAGGTTTGGGATGTGGGGAAATGCTGCTAAAGGGGGATAATTCTGGAGAATCCAAGTGAGAGCTTCCTGATGTTGAGAGGTTTTGCATCTTCTCTGTCTGACAGCGTTTAACTGTTCACTGTGTGTTTCTGGACCAGCTTCTAAATTACATCCAGCCCAGTGTTTTTAGCCTTTCCTCATGTCATAGCTGTGTGAATTCTGAGGCTTTGGCTCCTTAATTAACACATCCTGATAATTGTGGATGCTTCTCCATGGGGGTAGGATCCCAAGCAGGGAGTGGCATTTAGGATGAGGACATTCCTGCAGTTACTTGAGGGCATTTCACAGTAACTAAAATGTCAAGTCAGAATTGTGCACCTCCTGGAAATTTCCCCAGTTTTTCAGTCTTCCTCTTAACTTGATTATATTTGGGCAGAAATAGGCAAAAACTGGGTATTTTTTCCCAGGGGATGCCTTTGTATCCTCACTTTGTGTCTAGTTGAGAGCTCTGTGTTCTGCACTCACATCCAGACATTATAGTTCTTGTAGGGGAAATTAAAGAGGAGCTGAAAACACACATTTTTTAATGGGATACCCTGTGGCTTTGTTGAACACTTTCTCAGAGATGATTCTGTCTCACAAAGCTCCAAGCCTGGCAAATACAGGGCATTATTTTAAAAAGAAAGCCCCAGGCCATTTTCAGGGCAGAGGGTTTGTGTTGTTCTTGCCATTCAAGCTTGAAATATAATTAAAAAGTGAATTTTAAACACTTGCAGGGTATTTTTTTTATCAAGTAGTTGGAACTTAGCTGAGTTTAATGACCAGTTTTTCTGCTTTTTTGAGGGATGGTGTGATGTGAATTGTCACAGCTTAATAGACATGGGTTTGCCTGGGAAAGGACACAGGGTAAAACAGATCAATATGTGGATATTGAGTAACACAGCAGGCTGGGCTGGATTTTTTAATCCATCTCTAGTTTGTGGAGCTTTTTACAGGCTGCAATCATGGCAGGATTTACTATTGCAGTAAATAATCATATACAGTGTTACATTGTTTTGGTAAATAATTTCCCCCAAATTTTAAAAAGGACAAGCAATAACTTTCTCAGCTTTAATACTTATTTCTTGGAAATTAATTCAGCTTTTGTTATCCAGGTATGATCTTATTTCTGAGGAGTGGCTTCCACTGAACAACTCTGTGAACTCGGTGGAGATGAGATATGGTCATTCCTTGGCCTTACACAAGGTAAATTCAGTGTCCCAGACTGACTTCCCAGCTGATTTCCCCTCCTTCTCCCCCACTTCCCACCCCTTATCCCAAATCCCTTCTCCTTCAGAGGCATGTCCATGGGTAGCCCAGGCTGTGTCCTTGTGCTCCAGGGAATCCTTGAGCTGGTATCCAGGGAAGTCTGTGCTGTTTGCCCTTTTTCCTGAGATTTTAAGGCTGGCTGAGGTCAGTGAGTGCATTATTTCCTCCTCACTGTCTGTCCTGGCCAGACATGCCTGAGGCACAGTTTGTTGGGGTTCAGCTGCTTCCCAGCTGCCTTTTTGTGTGGATCACAGGGATATTTTGATGAGCTCTGTTGTCCAAGACACCAAAGCAGAGCAGGGGAATTAGGGAATTAACTTGCTCTGCTTCTGCAGCAAGCCTGCAAATGTTCTTCCAGCACCTCCTTTCTCACCTGTGTGCCTTGCTGTGGGTGAGAGCAGGATGGCAGAGCCTTTGGAGAGGAAATGAGCTGATCCTACCCTGACCTTTGCATTTTGGAATGTTAATTAGCTCATTACAGTGCAAGGCTGCATCAAGCTTAATTTTAAACACTCAGAGACTCCACACAACACCGTTCACAAACAGACCAGTTGAAGAACCTGAAAGGATGGAAATTCATCCCAGAATGGTTTGGGTTGGAAGGACCTTAAAGCCCATCTAGTTCCACCCCCTGCCATAAGATACCTCCCACTGTCCCAGGTGGCTCCAACCTGCCCTTGGACATTTCCAAGGATGAGGCAGCCACAGCTTCTCTGGGAAATCCATCCCAATCCCTCCCCACCCTCCCAGCCAGGAATTCCTTCCCAATCTCCCATCTAACCCAGTGGGAAGCCATTCCCTGTGTCCTGTCCCCCCAGCCCTTGTCCCCAGTCCCTCTCCAGCTCTCCTGGAGCCCTCTGGCAGTGGGAAGCCATTCCCTGTGTCCTGTCCCCCCAGTCCTTGTCCCAGAGCTCTCTCCAGGGGACTTCATTAAGTAACCTCAGCCCAGTAATTCCTTCCTCCCCTCCTGGCTCTTTCCCAACTGCTGGCCTCCTTGGCCTTGTTCCCTTTTTTCAGGACAACATCTACATGTACGGGGGCAAGATCGACGCCACGGGGAACGTGAGCAGCCAGCTGTGGGTGTTCCACATTAACAACCAGAGCTGGGCCCAGGTGTCTCCCAAGGCCAAGGAACAGTATGCTGTGGTGGGACACTCTGCCCACATGGTCACCCTGCAGGACAACAGCACGGTCATGCTGGTCATCTTTGGGCACTGCCCCCTCTATGGCTACATCAGCAATGTCCAGGAGTACAACCTGGGTGAGTGGGGCCCTTGCTGCACAGATTTACACAGAATTAAGGTTGGAAAAGACCATGGAGATCATCAAGTCCAACCTTTACCTGAGTTAACAACCTGTCCAACATCAGTCTAACATCTATACCATCTAAACCATCTAATCCAGACCATTAAGTTCATCATCCAACCTATCCTTAAACACATCCAGGGACGGTGACTCCACCACCTCCCTGCCTCCAGGAAGGCTGGCTTTGGAGTTTAGAGAGGTTTAATCCTTGGGTAGATGAGCAGCAGCCAAGTGCCCTCAGCTTCAAACACCAGGGGAGCTCCCAAAGACAAAGGTTTGTGCCTGGGAGACAGAGCAGAACTGGGGGACAATTTAAGGTTCCTCTTTCCCTCTGATAAAACCAACACTTCTGATTTGGTTTTTTAACCCTGCAATGTCAGGAATGGCTGTAACAGTTCAGACCAAACATTGCTCAGCCTCATACCTGTGTCCCCAGCTGTGGAAACAGCTGGTGACTTTCTGGATCCCCAAATCTCTGGAATGACATGATCCCCATGTCTCTGGGAATAGGCCAGGCTCTGATTTTAGGATCCAGAGATTTCTAGTGAATCCTAGGAAGCTCTCCAGCTGAACTGAGCTTGGAAATGGAGGCATATCCCTGTCTCTATGGACAAGTAGGATCATTAGTTAAGCCCAGGAAGTTCACAATGGGAATGTTGCTTCTGTCAGAAATAGAGGCTCTGTCTGCACTTCCAACCTTTCATCCTTCAGTCACCCAGATCCAGAGCATCTCCTGGAGCCTGGGTTTTTTGAATCCACAGCAGCAATTCTCTTCCTGTAGGAGAAATCCAGAGAAAACCAAGACTGGTGTGGCAGTGGTTTGGTTTTGCCACATGTGATCTTACAGACTATCCAATTCCTTTGCCTTTTGTGTGCCTGTTCTGCCTTGGAGTTGAGAGGCCTGGGCAGGGTTTCATTCTGCCCTTCCTACAGAGGTTTGCTGTGCAATTTGGCATTTTTATTCCAGTTGCCATTATATTATGTCTAAAGTGCTTCAGACCAATGTTATTTTAGTGAGTGAGATATGGGACCATTAATCACATATTAGTTTTTAACTGCCCTATTCTTCACAGTCAGACTTGGCTTCAGTGCTGTCTGGCTTTATAGATGTATTTATATATATATAAAAACTAAAAGTGCTCTTGGGTCCTATTCCAAATCAAGTCACAGTCCTGGCATTTTCATGCCATTGGAATGCAATCTCTTATTTCTCTACTTTTTATCTCTCATTTACTTCACTTGTCTGCAGAATGTAATGGATGACTGTGGAAGAGCTATTTCTGCTCTAATTAAAAATACTTTACAATCCTTCTTGACAACAGATGCCTTGAAGGAGGATATTTTTGGATATGAAGGGATGGAGTGTCTAGATGTGAGTCCAGGGAATCCCAATTTGTTTCACCCCGTTGTTGAGGAGTTATTAATGGAGAGAAATCACCCATGTTTTGTCACTGCTGTTTTTCAGGAACCAATACCTGGAGCATTTTACAGACAAGTGGAGCTTTGGTGCAAGGGGGGTATGGCCACAGCAGTGTTTATGATCCAAACACCAGATCCATTTATATCCATGGAGGTTACAAAGCCTTCAGTGCCAACAAGTACAGGCTGGCAGATGATTTGTACAAGTATGAAGTTGATTCTCGTATGTGGTGAGTGGTTTTTCCCTTCTTTTTCCTCTTTATCCCCCCATATTTTTGTTGGTGGTGAACAAAAGGGGGGAGGATTTGATGAGGGTGCACTGTTTTATGGATGCTTTGCTCTTGGATCTCTTATTTTTATATCCCTTCATGAATAGAGAATCTTATAATCACATCTAATCGAGGCTGTGAATGAGCCAAGAAATCCATTTTAATCTATTGTTCCAGTCAAGCTGAAAAGAAAAATATTGGATGTTTTTTTCTTGCCAGCCTGTGCATATGAGTGCAGTCACTGCAGTCAAGTGAGTGATAATTCACTCTGTAGTTAAGGCTGTAGAAGAATTTCTATTACAACCCCATTTTCTTGGGGCTCTGTAGCTGCTCAAAATGTTCCTTTCTTAAGCTGTGATTTGTTTCTGCCCAAAGGTGACTTTTATTAAAAAGCTGGAGCCACATTTCCCAACTTGGAGCTACAGAGGTGAAATAAGTTTCCCTTTTTCAACTTTAAAGTTGTTTCTGAAGGCCCTGCCAAAAAGGAGATTGTCTTTTAGGTTAACACATGTAAATTTGAGTCACCATCTCTCTTTTTTTGAATGTCAAAATACCATATCTCTCTTTTTTGAGTGTCAAAATAGCTCATATTGGTGCAACAACTGTCAGTGAGTCTGTGCTGATGAGTAAAGAAAGGAGTGACTAATTCCCAGCCCCTTCCTTCCTGCTCCACTGTACCCACAGTTCCTTTCCTGGTTCCCTTGGTCCTGCACTTCAGCCATGGGCAGCAAATCTGGCTGAATAGGCAGAAAATGTCACAAATGTGACAAATCCAAACTGCTGCAGCACCAGGTGCCTTTTGTCAGGTTTGCTGTGCCATCCTAGAGGGCCCTGTTGGGCTGGTTGGCCCTGCAGGGAGGGGAAGGACTGTCTGCTCCCCTCTGTCTGCCTTTTTTGGGGAGTCATTGACTCCTTTTTTTATTGCTCAGTGGTTTAGGGCCTCTTTTCCTGGGTAAATCTCCTGAGGTTTCCCTGAGCTCTCTTCCTGAGCTTGTCCAGGTCCCTCTGGGTGGCATCCTGTCCATCAGGTGTGTCAGCCACACCCTCAGTGTCCCTTGGTGGAAAGGAGCTTAAAGCCCATCTCATTCTCACTCCTGCCATGGGCAGGGACACCTCCTACTGTCCCAGGGGGCTCCAGCCTGGCCTGGGACACTTCCAGGGATCCAGGGGCAGCCACAGCTTCTCTGGGAATTCCAGCCCAGCCCCTCCCCACCCTCCCAGCCAGGAATTCCTTCCCACTATCCCATCTCTCCCTGCCCTCTGGCAGTGGGAAGCCATTCCCTGTGTCCTGTCCCCCCAGCCCTTGTCCCCAGTCCCTCTCCAGCTCTCCTGGAGCCCCTTCAGGCTCTGCCAGGGGCTCCAAGCTCTCCCTGGATCCTTCCCTTCTCCAGGGGAACCCCCCCAGCTCTCCCAGCCTGGCTCCAGAGCAGAGGGGCTCCAGCCCTGGCAGCATCTCCGGGGCCTCCTCTGGACTCTCTGCAGCAGCTCCAGCTCCTTGTGCTCTTGTTCCCAGAGCTGGAGCAGCTGCAGGTGGGGTCTCACCTCAGGGGGGCACAGGGGCACAATCCCCAAACTCTCAGGACAGCAGGGAAATGGTACCAGGGTGACTCTCTGTGTTCAGTGTCCTCAATCCCACTGGCTGCAGGTGAGCTCAGGGAAGATGAGCTCACTTTGATCAGTGCTCCCCATGATTTAGTCACAGATGAGCTCCTGACTTGTGCAGATGTGGAGCTGCAGAGCTCTATCTTCAGGAGCTGCCTGCATTTCCTTAAAACAGGTTCTTTAGCTTTGAGCAACAGATGCTGCCCAGTGTGAGAGAATTCTTTGGGATGCAATAAAAACAGGAGTTACCATAAAATATTGGAGCCCTCCCAGGCTGACTGTGCTCAAAAACCCAGCTCGTGTGAACACCTGAGAATCCCTAGGGAAGGAATAGGGAGATCCATAGCTTTGGAAAGAGGCTCTCATGGATATATTTCCCTATAAACTGTCAAAGCAGCTGGGAAGGTGAGAAGGAAATTACAGGAGGAACCGATCAGCGCGGAAGGAAAGTTGTTAAACATCAGGAAAAGCAACTAAACACCAAGCCCTCCTTCCCTGCACCTCTGAAACCTCCTCCAGCTCGGATTTATGGACTGCTTTGTCTTTGCCAGGTGCTTTTGAGCCTCATTAATAGGTGTGTTTTTGTTCCTAAAGGACTATCCTGAAGGACAGCCGCTTTTTCCGGTACCTGCACACGGCCGTGATCGTGAGCGGGACCATGCTGGTGTTTGGGGGGAACACCCACAACGACACCTCCATGAGCCACGGGGCCAAGTGCTTCTCCTCAGACTTCATGGCCTATGACATTGGTAAGTTCTCCCCCCAGAAATGCTGGTTTGGCTCCCCCAGATTCCTGGGTGTTCCCAGGGAAGGGCTGCAGGGATTCCCTGCTGGGTGTGTGTTGTCCCAAGGGATGTGGAGGCAGGAGAGGCTCAGGAGGTGGCTGCACAACTCCAGGGATTTCCAGGCACAGGCAGCAGCAGCTCTTGGGCAACAGTTTCTGCACAACCCCAGGCATGAAAAATTAGGTTGTAAGCAGCATTTTGTTATGGAAGCAGAAAATCATGGGATCATGAAGGTTGGAAAAGACCATCAACCAGCAGCGCTAAACCATGTCCTCAGGTGCCACATCCAGCTGTTTTTTGAACACTTCCAGGGATGGGGACTCCTCCACTACCCTGAGCAGCTCATTCCAGTGTTTTGCAGCCCTTTCCATGGACAAATATTTCCTGATATGTACTCTGTATCTTCCCTGGCACAACTTGAGGCTGTTCCTTGTCCTGCTGTCTCAGCCATGAGCTCTTCTGATATTCTGAGTGTGTTTTAATCCATGATTTGATCAGAAATGGAGGTTTTGAGGACAGTTCCAAGCACTGGGCCCTGCTGAAAGTCAGCTTTTTCCATCAGTAAAGCCAAATTCTCAGGTTGGGTCTGCTGAGTTGGAAAAGCCAGGAGAGGGCAGCATTTGGTTGTGAATTTGGAGTGCTGAGATGGTGAATTGAAGGAGGAGGAGGAGGAAAGAAGAGGTGAAATTGTAGAAAAGAAGGTGCCTTCACAGCCAGATAACTCACACAGGGGGAAAACCCCATTCTGAGCTCTGTGACATTCACCTTGTGCTCCCAGAATTCCCTAAATGTGGGTTCTCATGGTGGATTCCCTGAAATAATCACGTAGATCTGCAGTCTTGGAGTGATGGTCCACTGAGATCTCACTCCTGGTTTGTGACAGGAAAGCACAAGTGAAGCAATTCCTTGGATTATCAGGATTTGGCCTCCTTGTGCCACTTTGCTCTGTGTTCCAGGGATGATCCTCTTCTGCTTCCTGTGATTTCCAAATCCCTGTGGAATTTTTGCTGATGACTTTATTTTGAATTCTTTTCCCCCCCTTGAAGAGTTAAAATAAGGCATTTCAGCAGCTTGGAGCAACCTGGGATAGTGGAGGGTGTCCCTGCCCAGGGCAGGGGTGGAATGAGATGGATTTTATGGCCCTTTCCCATCCAAACCATTCCATGATTGGATGAGATCACAGGACCAGTTAAAACTTTCAACCTTTGATTGCAGTAGTGATTGATTTTTGTTGCTCCATTCTGCTGTCTGCCCTGACCTATGGAACTGTCTGTTAGATTTAAAGCACAATTTGTATTAATTTGGCAAAATATGATGTTCATTTGGGATCAGGTTAGTTACAGGCAGGGTCCTCTTCCAGGAAATAAGGGATGTAGCTCATCTGCCCAGTCCTTGCCAGTTTTCCACTGAAATTTGGAGCTTACCTTGGTTTTATTTCACATGCTGGGTGAGAGCTGCTCTTGGCTCCCCTCATTCCTTAAGGAAGAGACTCTTAACCTTAAAAAGCAGCTTTTTTCCCCCAGAAAACAGGCCACTTCTCTGTTCTGTCCATGGCAGGACCCCTTGTGCCTGATTTTCCTTCTCCCATTTACCTGGGAATCCTGCCAGGAATACAACAGGGTGGTGGCTGATCTTTGGTGTCACAGCAGAAACACCTTCCTGGGGGTTCTTCATGCAGCACCTCTGCAGTAATTAATTAATTAATTACCTTGATCATGTTCCTGTTGCTCTCCAGAGGAATAAATCCATATAAACCCCCTGTTATCCATCCCCTGATGCTCCCAAGGCACAATTTTCCCCCAAAAATCCAAGCAAGGTCAGTTTTTAACAAGAGCCTTCAGAGGAGGGACTTAATAATTGGCTTATTCCCTACTTTTATAGTGTCTTGTCTGGCTGGTTTACTCATTTTTTACATCTTTTTGATTAATGATCCTGTTTGATTAGGTTGATTAATGATCATAGTGATGGGTGGAAGACTGGAGAAAACTGGAATTAAAGCCAGGTTTAACCTTTGCCATTAAAGCTTATTTTGGAACCAACTAATTTTGTTCCATCATCACATTTTCCTAGTTTTCTCCCTTTTAAATTTCCAGGTAATCAGAACACATTCACTGAGTGTTTTGAGGACCTAAAATCTTATTTTTTGGGGGGGAAGATGCCAGTAAATGTTAGAAAATGGTGCTGGGCTTTAGCAGATCAGGGAGATCTGAGAATTCATCAGTTCTTCTTGTCCTTTATCCTCCACTTGACCAGGTTGGGGTGTATTTAATCCAAGTTGTCCAGGTAATGCCTGGGAAGCTTTCAGGATAAGAATCCAGCTGTCAGTGCCTGTGCAATGCTTGGGGATTCTCAGGACAAGTGTCTTGATGTTCAGGTTGGGCAGAGCAATCTCACAGTATTTCCCCTTGTTTTCTGCACACTAAAATGACAAATTAACCCTTCCCATCCCCCAAATTGGTCTCTCTGGCCTTTATCAAAGGATTTCCTTGTTTAATCTTTTATCTCCTGTTCATGTAAAGGCTCTCCTTGGATAACAATCTTTTTTTCCATCACAAATTGAGATTCTGATGGCAAACACAGGGAGAGGCTGCAGATGTGCTGTGTTTGAACAGCACATTTAATAAATCCTCAGCAGTGTAAGTTTTAGGCTTGGCTTAACTCCTAAATCAGGAAGGAGAAGATTCTTTATAGTCTCAGAATTACTCATTTTTTCCAATACTTGATCTTGGGTTAAAGATGGGAAAGAAACTTAGAAAGCAAAACATTCCAGGCCTTCTGTTAATCTAGAAAAATGTATTTCTTGGCCCCACATAACTCACAACTTGATGGCTAAAAAATTGCAAGTTGCTGTTCAATTTTGCTGGAGTCTCCTGCTAAAAATTGGAACTCTGCATTCTTGGCTTGGCAACGTTGTTGGGATATGTTGAATTCTTTGAAAATCAAGCAAATGACATTTAAAAATAAACTTCAAAATCACAGTTTTTCAAATTATCAAATCCAGCCAGGTCCTGAGTCTTTTATTTATCAACACTCTTGATGAAAATTGCTCTGGATCTGTTGTTTTACCCAACAATTCTTCAATTGAATTTGGTAAAAAAATTAATAAGTTAGTTTTTCTTTGCCCTCCCAGTTGATTAATGGACTTGTTTGGTTTGTGGGCTTTTTTTATTTTTTCCCCCAGAGGTTCAGTCCATGGCACAATGATTTTATCTTGTATTAAAGAATCTTGGAGTATTTGAGGGCTCTGTAGACCTTTACAGCAGATTGACTTTTCTCTCTTAATTGCATAAATTGCATCCAAGTGCCTCTGGGACCTTGGTCCCCAAGGTGATCCCATTCCCTTTATGAAGTTTAAGTGACATGAATTGGACTGACTTTTCCTGCTTTTGTTCCTTTGCTCAGTGGGTTGGATGTTTCTGAGCTTGTTTTGGCTTGTTGTTGTTTTTTTTTCCATGCTGCCCAAAGGAAAAAAATTACCTGAGAAACCAAGTCAAAAATGAAGCAGAACTTACAAATGTTATGCTAATAGAAAAAGATGGAAGAAGCTCACATTGTATTAGGAGAGAAAAACAGCCACAAATCCTTAAGCTATGATGAGTGAAAAATGTTTTTAAAAACATGGATATCTGCCCTCTAGGAACATAATTGCAATGGATGTAGGAAAAAAAAGATAAGGCTCTGTTCTCTCTGATACTGGTTTGGGGCAACACTGCAAATAATTCACAGAGAAACAGATAAAAACTGAACTTGTTACAAGGGGGAAAATTCCACTTGTAAAGGAGGAAGAGCAGCTTCCCCTTGTTTCCTGGGATAAGAGACCAAATTCCCCCCAGCTGCCCCCTCCTGGGGCATAACCTTTTCCTGTCCCAGTGATGCCCCTGGGATGGCCAGTGTTCCACACAGAGCCTCCTGCTTTGGATGGGATGCAGGGATGGAGTAAAACTGGGAGCCAAGAGAGCTGCCCAGAGCCAGGATCTCACCCTGCAAAGCAAAGGGGAGAAATAGATGTGAGGGCAAACATGGGACCACTGAATCATTTAGGATGGAAACCCCCTCTGAGATCATCAGTCCAACCCCTCCCCAGCACTGCTAAGGCCACCCTGCCCCCTGTCCCCCAGTGCCACATCCACAGGGATTGGAAATCCCTCCAGGGATGGGGATCCACCCCTGCCCTGGGCAGCCGTGCCAGGGATGGACAACCCTTTCCAGGGAGGAATTCTCCCCAATATCCAACCTGAGACCATTTTCTATCCTCTTGCCCTTTGTTCCCAGGGAGGAGAGACCAACCCTTCCCAGCTCCCCCCTCCTGGCAGGGATTGCAGAGAATTCCAGGGGCCCCCTGAGCCTCCTTTGCTCCAGGATGAGCCCCCCCAGCTCCCTCAGCCCCTTCCCAGCTCCCTGCCCTTCCCTGCACACCCTCCAGCCCCTCCATGCCTTTACTGGAAGATCCCAAGTGCTTTGGGATGTTTCAGGGAGGACTGTGCTGGGTAATTGTGTGGTTAATCACCCTGACAAGTGTTTCTGACCTGGCTGCCTCCCCTCCCAGCCTGTGACCGCTGGTCTGTCCTGCCTCGCCCGGGGCTGCACCACGATGTGAACAGGTTTGGCCACTCTGCTGTGCTCTACAACAGGTAAGGGCACCCATCCCACCCCCAGCAACCATCCCAGGGATGCTGAGACCAGGGGCTGCTTGTCTGTGGCTGCCCCATCCCTGGGTGTGTCCAAAGCCAGGCTGGGATAGAGGGGGGTGTCCCTGTCTGTGACATGGAGTGGGACTGGAAGAGCTTTAAGGTCCCTTCCCACTCAAACCATTTTGTGATTCTCTGAACCTCTGAAAGTTCTCAGATCTTCACTCCATTGTAGTGTCTTCAGTATCCACCTGTTCCCTTCTTCTGTGGATTTTTTTCCATATTTTTATTCCTATTTTTTATTTTTATATATATTTCTATTTCTTATCTTTATATACATTTCTATTCCTTATTTAATAATTTTAATTGCCCATCTCCTCTCTTATTTAGCTGCGCTGACAACTTTTGTTTCCAACCCTTAATTTCCCTCCCTCCCTCCAAATTTGCCCATGTTCCAGTTTACACACTTTATTTATCCTGTCTGTTTTACACACCTTTTCCTCGGGGCTCTTCTTTCCCTGCCCAATATTTAGGGGGAATCCAAGGTGAGATTCCAGCTGTTAAGCTTTACCCACTGCAGTGATATCCCTGCCTTCAGGTGAACAGCTCTTACTGCATTTAAACCTGTGGGACCAAGTTTAAAAAATTCTATTTCATTGGAGTCCTAAAATAGGATAAAAATCATACTAAAAAATATTTAATATTCAACCAACCCTTTTTTTTTTCAGTTGACTCTGAAAAAAAATTGACTTTTCTTAAGCTCTCTTTTTACCTTTGCATTGACAAACACAGATGCACAGGGAATTTTTGGGTGACTTTTTTATATAACTAATAAAATTTGTTGTTTTGCCTGACGCACTTGTGATACTAAAGAAGGTTTAAAAACCTCACCCCTTCCCCTACAAAACATCACTTTATTATTCCATATTTTTAGTTGACACACTGACTCTGCCCAGTTGGTACCGGCCATGGAGAACTGGTTTTGTGACAGCCCCAAACTGCTCTGTCACAGCTCCTGAGCTCTGCTTTGATGGTGTGGGACCATCTCCCAGACTTTTAGCCTTCCTCGCTCTCTTCCAGAGGATCCCACGTTCTGTGCGTAGTCCATGGATCGGGTGCCTCCCAGGGTTTTGACTGGAGGGGAAGGTCAATCCATGACCCTGGACTCTGTGTTGAGTCTCTCTGACCCACTGAGCCTTGGCTGACCTTCCCTTTCGTGCCTCCCTCACCCAAGAGCTGTTCCCTTGGATTTCTCCTGGAACAAACCCCCTCCCTCGGGCTTTAGCTCCCGCTCGGCCCCAGCGGCGCCCGGTCCGCGCCAACAGCCGCGAGCTTTTCCCTCTTCACTCTTCCATGTTCTCCAGCACCATGTACGTCTTTGGAGGCTTCAACAGCCTCCTCCTGAGTGACATCCTCAAGTTCAGCCCCGAGAGCTGTGAGGCCTTTGCCAACGAGTTGTCCTGCCTGCGGGCGGGTCCCGGTGTGCGCTGCGCGTGGGCTGCCCGCCCTCCCCGCTGCGTCCCGTGGGAAAGTGCCACCCTGCAGCAGCAGCAGAAGGTCTTGGAGGACTGTCCTCCCAAGCCAGGTAGGTGTCACCTTCTCCCCATTCCCCTCTCCAGAAGGTTTTGGGGGGGTTGTCTTCTCTTTCTGACCCCGTGTTGTGGTTGTGTTGCCCAAGAGCCCTTCCTCTGTCCTGGAGGTGTTTCCATCCCTCACTCCTGAAGCTGCTTGTTTGTGGGTTCCTTTTCCTACTCTGCTTCTTGTGCTTGCTTTCCTGCCCCATGCAAACACCACCAGCCAGGAATCAAGCCTGGAGCACCACTCTGGAGCTGTTTGCTTCAAGAATCGACCTTGTGAGAGCCAGGAATTCCCTGATGTGCAAGGGATGAGTCTGGATCTGGTGGAGTTATCCTGGGCTCTTCAACAGAGACAGCAAGAATAACTTCAGGAAAAATGACTTTACTTTTTGGCAGAGGGGTTGGAACCAGGTGATCTTCAAGGTCCCTTCCAACCCAAACCATTCCACCATTCTGTGTACAGGGACATGGGAAATTAATGAATCTTTTAAGGTCCAATTCCTGTGTTTTCCCTTAGGATAATTTTTAAACAACTTGATCCTGATGCACTCACTGCTCTGAACTGAATTATCCACCCTTGCTTCTGTAATAAATGGAACCCTTTAATTATTTAATAGAAACTGATACAAGGGGACATTGCTTTGCTGGGCTCTCAATGTAAAATAAATTTTCACAGAACACAGGCAATAAATAATTGGGAAGATAAATTAAACACTCAAGCTTTGTATGAAAATGCTCCACTTGAAGGCCAGACTTGCAGGAAGATGAGGCAGTGGTGGGAGATGGCCACTGTCCTCATGGAATGTCCTCTGGCATCACTTCCCTGGGCATTGGCTGAACATCCATGTCTCTGTTCTTGTGCTTCCATGTCTTGGTGCATTTTGTGGTGCCGTGTTTCAGGGCTCCCTGGACACTAAAAATGTGGATAAATGCAATTTCCCATCAGTTCAATCCCCTGGAAGCCCCTGATTTCAGCTGCCAACATCAAATCCCGGGGGCACTGCTGTTTGCTTGCATCTTTTGCTGTAAATAATCAAGTTCTTAGAGCTCTGTCAGGAAATGCCTGTTTTTGGTCATGCAGGTTTTTTTCTTTACTAGTTGTAGAGAATGAAAAATGTGATCAGATTACAGACTGCTACAGCTGTACAGCCAACACCAACAGCTGTCAGTGGTGCTCTGACCAGTGCATCCCAGCACACCACAACTGCACAGAGGAACAGGTAATGGATCTGGATATTCCTTGCTTTAAATCCAGCCTTTGGAATGGCAGTGTCTTCATGTTTTCATCTGTCAGTGTTAGGATCCCTGTTTTTTTTTATTCCCAGTGCTTTTCCAGCTTTGAAGTGCTGCACACTTGGATTTTTTTCAAGTTGAACAAGGGTTTTTCCATGGGGTTTTCCAATGGATTGAGGAGGGCTGTGGGCACAGGAAGAGCTGGAGGTTTCACCGTGGTGTGGTCACATTTTGGGCTTGAAAAAAAAACAAATTAAGCCTCTGGTAGAAGTTCTAGTAAGGCAAACATGTCAGGGGGTGGCTTGGAGAGAATATCTTGGATATCCAGCCATGGATGTGTCAGCTGGGATGTTTAGTGTTGGAATCATGGCTGTGAAATCCCACAGTGCTTGGGTATGGGAAAAAGCCTCACCTGTGCTGTTTGTTTTAGGTTCCTATTGCTCTCTATGACAATTGTCCTAAGGATAATCCTGCCTATTACTGTAACAAGAAGACAAGTTGTAAAAGCTGTGCCATGGATCAGAACTGCCAGTGGGAACCCAGGAATCAGGAGTGCATTGCTTTGCCGGGTAGGTGCTGGATGTCTTCCTGTAAGAAAAAACCCCAAATTCACCCCAGTCCAAAAATTGATGATTTTTTTTTGTTCCTTTTTATCTTTTTCACCCCCCACATTCATTAACTTTTGGTGCTAAGCTGGAGTAAATAATGTTGTTTAATCATACCAGCTCTGGCATGAAACTTAATTTCTAGTAAATCCATCAAGTCTGCTGGAATATTTTTCAGTCCCAATTGTCTGAAGAGGACTCTGATCATTTGTGTAATTATTAGGCTGCATTTCATCTCTCCCTTTTCCATTTGATAAAAGCTGTTGATAATAGGCTTCTGCAAGATATTAGATTTAATAATGCATGCTATTTAATTTTAGGAACTAAATTTGTGCAAAAGCATAATGGCACATACTGGACAAATTAGGCAAGTAACACCTGAAGTGTTTAAGGAAAATTCCCCTATTAGAATGTTTCCAGTGGAGCTCACAGGAGCTGGTTATTAGTCCTCTTGGAGCAGCTTTTTTTTATCCCAATGGCTGGGGGAGAAATACTGGACCTTCAGTGATTAACATTTGCAGGTAATGAAATAAAGAGAAAGGGGGGAAAAAAAGCCACTAATGGACATGGAAAGCTTTCCCCTAAGAACTCTGATAAGTCTGGATGTGTCCAGGTCTGGTTTTGTTAGTCTGGAAGAGCTAAAACTTGAGGAGACTTTGGATCAGAGTCATAAGAGTGAGAAAAGCATCTTTTAATGAGGTAGATAAAGGGCTTGGTGTGTTTAATTTGATGTAGAAAAGAGGGTGACTTGATCATAGGTGTAAAAAGCCCATCTGAAAAATTGACACTTGAGAGCTTTTCGACCTGTTAAATCTAAATTCACACTGGAAATGCCCATCAGGGGTTTTTGTGAGGGAAATAATTAATCACCAAGTGTAAGGGGCAATTCAGTGCTGGGGTTGGGCTCGAGATGAACCTGGAGTTAATCCTGAGAATTCATGCTATGGACAGGAGCAGCACAGCACCCCTCTCCTGCCAGCTGTGGGGGAATGAGGGGCTTTAAGCCATCAACAAAATACTGATTTGCTTTTCTTTTTGTCTTATTCTCTTACAATGATTTTACTGTTCAACACTGTAATAAGTGCTTTGAATACATAATAAAGAAAACTAAATGCTGAGGTTGGACTTCAGCTCCCCTAAGCAGCCTTTTTTCTCCAATATTAGGGTTTAACAGGGGGATATTACTGGATAATAATAAGGGAATATACTGGGTAATAATAAGGGAATATACTGGATATCCCAGTAGTTACAGGTGAATTCCTAAAGGCACATGACATCCCTTCCCTAACAGTGTTAAAACCCTTACAGTGGGCATTAAAATCAATACTCATCAGTGCTTCTGAGCACACCAGACTGGTTTGGGTTGGGTTTATTTTAGTAGAAGGGTTCACAGAGTCATTAAGATTGGAAAATACCTCCAAGGTCATCAGCAAGTCCAACCTTTGACCAAATTTCACCAACCCTTAGCATGAACTTGGCATGAAGTTCTACTTGTTTTCTGAACACTTCCAGGGATGGGGATCCACCCCTGCCCTGGGCAGCTGTGCCAGGGATGGACAACCCTTTCCAGGAAGGAATTTCCACAATATCCAAACTAAACCTCCCCTGGCCCAGCCTGAGGCCGTTCCCTCTCCTCCTGTCCCTTGTTCCCTAGAAGGAGAGACCAACCTTTCCCAGCTCCCCCCTCCTGGCAGGGATTGCAGAGAATTCCAGGGGCCCCCTGAGCCTCCTTTGCTCCAGGATGAGCCCCCCCAGCTCCCTCAGCCCCTTCCCAGCTCCCTGCCCTTCCCTGCACACCCTCCAGCCCCTCCATGTCTCTCTTGTCTGAGGGGCCCACAAGTGCCCCCAGCCCTGGAGGTGCCTCAGCAGGGCCAGCACAGGGGGACAGTCCCTGCCCTGGGATGGGACACACCAGGGCTGGCACAGCCCAGAAGGTCACCTGCATCTCTGGGTTTTCTTTCTCTTTTTCCCCCAGAAAACATCTGTGGAACAAACTGGCATTTGGTTGGCAACTCCTGCCTGAAGATCACCAGTGCCAAGGAGAACTACGACCACGCCAAACTGTCCTGCAGGTCCAATGGGGCGTTGCTGGCTTCTCTCACCACCCAGAAGAAGGTGGAGTTTGTTCTGAAGGAGCTGCAGAAGATCCAGTCCTCAGTGAGTGCTTCTCTTTTCTCTCTTTTTTCTCCTCTTTTTTCTCCTCTTTTTTCTCCTCTTTTTTCTCCTCTTTTTTCTCCTCTTTTTTCTCTTTTTCTCTTTTTTCTTTCTTCTCTTCTCTTCTCTTCTCTTCTCTTCTCTTCTCTTCTCTTCTCTCACTTTTCCCCCTCTTCCCTTCCCTCTGAGGAAAGTGGCACTGATTTTCTTTAGAAAGTCAAGGTACCATCTGGATGCTGCTGAATTGTAGAGAATGAAAATGGGAGAGAGAACTACAAACATCCCTGGTGCCTCAGAGGGATCACTTTGTGTACTGGAATTGCCCCCATTTCCCTGTGGGATCCAGGGCTGCAGCAGGAGCCCTCTTGTGATTGTACACAATATTTAATAAGTCAAGGTTGCTTTGAGGCTCTGGAGGTGTTTAGTGTAAAACACTGAAAGTTATTCATTCCATCCAGAAAAGCAGCTGTTTAAAATGTCACCTTTTTATTCCATGGAGCTTCTTGGCTCATTTGGAGTTATTTACCTGGGATTTAGTGGCAGGTGCTTTTCTGTCAGAGCCAGGAACAGGAATCTGTCCCTCTTTGTGCATCAATAAAATAAATACATCTATTTTTCCAGCCCTTGGGAGAAGCAGGGAATGTTCAGGGCAGGTTGTGTAGGTGGTGCTACAGCCCTGACAAAGAACACTGCTGTGCAGCTTCCCTGAAATCCTGGGTTAGGCTGGAAAGCTGCTGAGACTTCATGGCACATCAGAGTAACAACTCCTGGGTCCCAGAGGCCACTGTGGGAAGAGTTTTCTCCAGGAAAAATGAGGCTGGAGGCAGTAGGATTGCTGCTTTTCAGAGAACTGCTTCTGTACTTAAGATAAATGTTCCCCTGTTAAAACAAGAACATTCCCTGCTTTGATTCCTTGCTTTGTAATTTTAAAGTGGAGTTTCAAAAATTACAATGATTTACAGGGAAGTCAATTAAGCCAAGGAAAGGTAAAGTGCAATTTAAGCTGGATTGTTTGTTAAGTCTTTTGTAAACAGGAAGCCAAGCCTGGGATATTATAAAAATAGGTGATTCCAACAGCTCCAGGTGTTTCTGGATATCCAGTGGTTAAGTGGAGAGTTAATTCCTATGGCAATCCTTCCCTTTAAACCCCTTACACTGGGGAGAACTGTTAATTTACAGGGGGTTTCCCATTAATGTGTCCTTTAAAAAGTGAGTCTGAAGAGACTCTGAGCCTGTTTTAGTGGATAGTACTTTGGGATGATTGTAGTGTGGAAAACTGCATCCTGGGCTGATCCCCCAGGGAATCTCAGAGGGAGAGCTGGGGGGGTTCCCCTGGAGAAGGGAAGGATCCAGGGAGAGCTTGGAGCCCCTGGCAGAGCCTGAAGGGGCTCCAGGAGAGCTGGAGAGGGACTGGGGACAAGGGCTGGGGGGACAGGACACAGGGAATGGCTTCCCAGTGGGTTAGATGGGAGATTTGGAAGGAATTCCTGGCTGGGAGGGGCTGGGCTGGAATTCCCAGAGAAGCTGTGGCTGCCCCTGGATCCCTGGAAGTGTCCAAGGCCAGGTTGGATGAGGTTTGGAGCACTGGTGGCTGTGCTGGAGGAGACTCTGCTTTGCAGTTTTTCCTTTAATTAAAGTGTGTAGATGTTTAGTAATAACCAGACAAGGTGCTGGTGTTGGCACAGTGTGCTGTGTAACCCTGTTGTTGTCACAAGCAGCAGCTCCAAGGTTTAACAAACAGTGCATAAAATCAGTTAGAAGTAGGTGATGTTTATATATTTTAGCAGTAAAATCACATATTGTCCCAGTAGAGCTCAAATGCTCATTCTCAGAATAAAAGTGTGGTAAAAATCTAAATTGCCAATAAAAATAGTTGTGGGATCTTTATATTAGGAATTTTATGGCATCAACACTAATTGAGATTTGACCTACTCCTTTACTTCCAGCCCAAAACTTTGACTCCATGGGTTGGACTGAGGAAAATCAACGTGTCCTACTGGTGCTGGGAAGACATGTCACCCTTCACCAACACCCTGGTGCAGTGGCTTCCCAAGGAGCCAAGTGATGCTGGATTTTGTGGATATTTAGCTGAGCCATCCCAGCAGGGACTGAAGGCAGCAACTTGTATCAACGAGGTCAATGGGAGTGTCTGTGAAAGGCCAGGTAACTACAGGTTGATTTTTCTTTCCTAGAGACCCAAGAAAATCCAATTTCTTACATTTACCAACAGCTGCACCACGACTTTGCCAAAAAAAAGTAGTTCTGGGCCTGTGTAGCCATTTCATGCAGGAGCTGGAGGTGTTAAAAATAGCTCAACATTTACACTGTTAACTGTAAAATACTTGAAGTACATTATTTTAATTATTTTTCTCCAAATTGCATACCTGGATGTGACATTTAGGTTAATTATGGTATGGAGCAATCTCCTGTTTAAAAAAATAAAATAAAAGCTACTTTCCAGTTGAACTCCTCTCTCTCTCCCCTCCCTGGCTCTGTAGCCAGAGGAGGATTTTATCAAAGTTTGAAATTAATTGAGCAGGACACTTTGGAGATATGAGAACTTTGGAAAAAAAAAAAAGCTGTTTGCTTTTGGGAAAAGTCTTCCAGCTTTGTTGGTACTGCATATCTTTTCAGATGGCTTGGTCTGCTAATTCTCCATTATAGCTGATCATTTCTGAATAGCAATTACAGCCTCTGTAAGTATTAAGAGAACCGGTTCATAACATAAATTTCCTAAGTAAGCAGCACCACTGGAAAAGGTTCTCTGTAGAAGTGCAGGATCCTGAATGTGAACCTGAGCTCAAAATTCAGTGTTTTCACTTGAGGTACTTTGATTTAAGCTTTCACTTGTTTTTTATGGCCTGGGAACAGTCACTTGAAAGAGGTGATAAAGTGTTGGCTCACACTGAAAGCTCTGAGTTACTTCTGCTTTCAGTGCTGGTTTGATGTGTGGAACTGATCAAATCACTTAGAACAGGTTCCAGTGTGCTCATGGAAAACCTGGGGGTTCTTCCAAGGCTTCAGATGGGAGAGCAGATAAGGAGCACATGAACAGACCTGCAGGGAGATAAAGACCACACTCATTGCCCAGAGAAGCTGCGGCTGCCCCATCCCTGGAAGTGTCCAAGGCCAGGCTGGAGCCACCTGGGACAGTGGGAGGTGTCCCTGCCCAGGGCAGGGGGTGGGATGGGATGGTCTATAAGGTCCCTTCCAACCCAAACCATCCTGTGATTCCATGATTTATAGGGTGGTTTGTGGGTACCCCCAAGATGTGGACATGGAGCTGTTGTAGCAAGGCCTGGGGAGGCCACAAAGGGAACTGGAGCATCTTCCCTATGGAGCCAGGCTGGGAGAGCTGGGGGGGTTCCCCTGGAGAAGGGAAGGATCCAGGGAGAGCTTGGAGCCCCTGGCAGAGCCTGAAGGGGCTCCAGAAGAGCTGGAGAGGGACTGGGGACAAGGGCTGGGGGGACAGGACACAGGGAATGGCTTCCCACTGCCAGAGGGCAGGGAGAGATGGGATAGTGGGAAGGAATTGCTGGCTAGGAGAGTAGGGAAGGGCTAGGATGGAATTCCCAGAGAAGCTGTGGCTGCTCCATCCCTGGAAGTGTCCAAGGGCAGGTCGGAGCCACTGGGACAGTGGGAGGTGTCCCTACCCAGGGCAGGGGAGCGCTGAAACCCAATGACCCTTCCAACAATCCCTTCCACCCCCAATCATTCCTGGGCTGTTGCTGACCAGGAGGACTGACCCTTGTCTCCCCCCCAGCCAACCACAGCGCCAAGCAGTGCCGCACGCCCTGCGCCCTGCGCGCCGCCTGCGGGGAGTGCACCAGCGGCAGCTCCGAGTGCATGTGGTGCAGCAACATGAAGCAGTGCGTGGATTCCAACGCCTACGTGGCCTCCTTTCCCTACGGGCAGTGCATGGAGTGGTACACCATGAGCAGCTGCCCCCGTGAGTAGCAGCTCCTGAGAGGGGGAATGGGATGGGATGGGATGGGATGGGATGGGATGGGATGGGATGGGATGGGATGGGATGGGATGGGATGGGATGGGATGGGAGGGAGTGGAATGGGATGGGATGGAATGAATGGAATGGAACAGAACGGAAGGGGATGGAATGGAATGGAGTAGAATGGAGTGGAGTGGTATGGAATGGAGTGGACTGGAATGGAATGAATGGAATGGAGTGGAATGGAATGGGATGGAATGAGTGGACTGGAGTGGAGCGGAATGGGATGGAGTGGAATGGGATGGAGTGGAATGGAATGGAGTGGA